>CM077287.1:7002710-7025210 GCA_039654925.1 Anguilla pacifica | reverse complement strand
GGTACTTGCATTCTTTTTGCATATGATCCATGTATAAACAGTTGGATGTTTTACTGAAGCTGTTCTGGACGAGTCCTTTTCCCCCCCAAGGGTACAACAGCAGTGCCTCATGTAGGAATCGAACCTGCAACGCTGGAGTTGTGGCCCAGTTGTGCTACATCGCTATCCTATCCATTCTTCCTTGTCACAGTCCTTCCTCCGTCTTTACACTGATTCAGATCACAATGTGTGTGTGAGACTGCTGCCAGACATCAGTCCCCGAAGGTCCAAAATGTCGCCTTCTCAGTTTTTCGTGACATCTGATTGACGCGTAACTTAATTGGCTGCTTCCTGGCAAACGTGTACAGTGCCCCCCCCCCCTCCCCCCAATCCCCCTCCCCCTGCCCTCGGGGTACCTGCTGCACATCATTCCCAGTCACGCAGACAAAAATCCCCACCTTCGAGACGAAAAAAATCACAGCAGCAACGTCTGCGTAAAACAACGATGTGGCTGGGAACAGAGAGAGCTTTTTATTTATTTATTTATTTATTATTTCATATTTTTATGCTAGCTAGCTCCAGGCTTCTGGTTCTTCTGTAGCTGTGAAACCATGAGGGGGATATATGAGAAGAACCGAAGCGGCTGAGTCTTCGCTTCAACTCTCGTCCAAACTTACGCAACTCCCGAGCCTCTGTGGGGGGGGGGGCTTACGTAAGCGCTGGCGGGGACGGAGACGGGAATGGGCGGGGGGGGGGGGGACTCAGGCGGCCTTTTCAATGCAGTCACAGCCGCGGGAAGATTTTGGAGGGGGGGGGGGGGCTGTATGTGGAGGGAGGATGGGGGGGGGGGTTTGTGGTTCTAACTCTCGTAAATAAATGAGTGAGAAGTGGCACGATCAGTCCCGTAGCAGAGGAGTTGTTGTTCTTATCCTTTCATTTTCTTTTCTTCCCGCTCCCATCTCTGAAAGGAATTGGCAATTCGGGGGCAGGGGCTGTGGAGAGGACGTGCCCCCCCCCACGCCCCCACCCTGTGACAGTTTGACAGGGGTGATGGTGTGCTCTGTGTGCACCTCTGTCTCCATGCACCACACCTGATCCCTGACCCATATTACTTGCCCCTAACCCCCCCCCCCCCCCCCCCCCCCGCCGCCCACATGCCCACAAGGTGCAGAGAACTTTCCACTGAGTCTGTCTGCAGCGTGAGCGTGTGGATCGGTGTAGCCGACTGGCAGCTCACTTTCGATGTTCATTTCAGTGTGTGTTGCATAACAACGTTTCGTAAAAGGACTAAAACGGTTATATCTGTGAGAATGCAATTTTTTTTAGAAGATGTGGCCTGAGAACATACATGCATACGTACATATGTGTACTAGGAGCTGCACAGAACAATAATAATAACATATTTTATTTATATAGCACCCTTTCAAGCATAGAGCACGAAGTGCCTTCCAAAGCAGACAGCCAAACACATGATCACCCTTGTGTTCGGCTGAGGCTTCAGATGTCTTGTAATGAGAACCAATTAGGCCTCGTCCCCCCCCCACTGTGAATTCGTGTAAATGCACCTTGTTAGCGCCGCAAAACAGAGCCGCGGCTTGCGTCTGTCTGTCGAACGCTCAGTGACGTGTTTGCGTTGCGGCAGTCAGCGGCGTATAATTACGCCTCGGTGTCTCCTGCTACGAACACGGGGTCCTTCGCTTCATCGGCACGCGTTATTTAATTCGGTTTGGTATTCTGGAGTGGCTGGCAAGCTCATGAATTTCACATCGCTAGTGTAACTCTGTTGGGTGGCTAACTGCTGAAGCGGTGCAGAATCGTGCGTTTTTTTTGTTATTTCGATGTATTTGCGTGAGGGAAATGTTTCATCGGTTGTGTTGTGTTTGGTGTCTCGCTCGCATGCTTGTGTGTTTCTGTCCCTCTCCTGTGTTGAGTGTGTGGGGGCGCGAACACAGTGAAGTGTGGGGATGTACCTATCTTTCCGTTGACAGAGAAATACACACACACATGTGTGCACACACACACACACACACGCACACGCACACGCACACGCACACACACCTCTCCTCTCAGTAGAGCTATAATGCTATAAATCTCCACCTGCCAGTCCTCAGCTGAGGAGTGCACCCTCACGCTGACAGATATCCGGACACGGATTTTGCTATCTCACACTCACAGGCCCGTGGAAGCTTCCTGATCTCACAAAGAGCATCATGGGATACGCATGTCACTGTGGCAGCATGCCTGCTAATGTACACATGTATGTTTTAGTGCAACGCTTTCATCTAGAAAGCAGCTCCTTGATAGTAAGCTCAAACATGCTCTGGGTTTTTCTTTTTTTTGCGATCTTGTGATCTTGGCAAGCCTTCATTTTTTTAAAGACAACTACCCGTGACTTTGATTGTGGGGAAAAGAGCTAATCCAAATGCGAAAGATATCATAATCCTCCCGCTGTCGAACCCACCTCCGGTCGCCTCTGTTCCGCGCGAATCTGCATAAGGTGTGGGTGGCCTTTGTGTAGGCTCGGAGCTCACTGTGAATAGCCACTCCACATCCAGGTGCTTTGAAAAGGAAACCGTACAAACCACAAACGCGATGAAAAATGGCATCGTTCAGCCTCAGCTATGCAAAGGCTGCAACAAATGCTGTATTTACTTTGCCTGGGTTCCACTTTTAGTGTTTTGATATGTGCCAAGCCAGTCGCTGATTTATTTATTTTTTCCCCCCATTAACTCCAACCCTTCATGTGCGTGGGGGGCAGAACAGGGTTGATTTCTCCCCCCCCCCACCCCCCGTGTTTAAAATCCAATTCACCGGTTTGTTTCATTAGCGAGCAGAGGAACGGGTGCTTGCGCTCCTGCTCTAGAAACTGAGGCTGGTTTCGCCCCGGAGACGTATGAGGTCGTCGGTGTTTGGGCGGATCCGTGTGAGCCAGTGATGGATGTGCACGCGTGTGAAGTCTCTTGTTGGGAGGGCCCGAATTTAAACAATCAGTGGTGGGACAGTTAGCGTTGAACAAAGGAGGTGACCGACAAACCCAAAACTATTGTGAATAACCCGCAGTACTAAATTTGGGTTCCAGTACGGTTACCATGGGCCCAGTGGAATGTTGCCAGCCCTGACCTCATGCAACACCTCGCTGTCCCTGTAACGGTCTTTCGGTGCTTGTCTCTGGTCTCAAGTGAACTGCCGCCATTTTGTATTCTTCGACGGGAAACGGCGCGACGCGAAGCCTTTAGCCGCGCTCGCGCATTAGCCACCCATTCAACCGACGCCTCTGAAGCGGGAGCCGGATAATTAATCCGGCTCTGCGTTCGATGCCGCCCTCAGATTCCGTATTTATTATTAACTGGCTCTATTTCAGCCCGTGACCTCGCTATACCACTCCCCCCCCCCCCATCCCCCCCCCTCACCGCCCCCACACCCTCCCCACCCCCCACACTCCCCCACCACCCTCCCATCCACCCACTGCGCCCCCGACCTTCCCCAGAACACATCTAACACCGGGGAACGGGGGTAGCCAATACGCTCCTCATTTCATGCACAGAATGTATTTTTTTTACGAATCGTGTGCACATTGCTGATGTATGTTTAATTCAGGCATTTCACAGTCTGGTGGTATTAGCCTCCATACGCATGACTCTCTCCATTCTAACCCCCCGCTGCCGCTACCCTTTCTGCTTCACATCGATCGGGCTCTTTGTTGCACGCGCTAGTGCGCGACGCGTAGCCCAATAATGTCACTTCCTGTCCGGCCTACATGGAATGCCGCGCTCGATGTCTGACTCACTGCTCGCTCAAGCGTGTAATTTGCTGAAATTTTAAATATAAAATCAGAATTGTTATGGTTATCATCATGAAGGTTTAGAAAAAACGCATGATTTCCCCCCCCCCCCCTTTTTATCTTTATCTTTTACCCTAGCTGGCCTGTGTCCTTTAAGAACAAACAATATTTTACCCAGTATTTTTATGGAGTTTCATCTGTTGGAGTGAAAATAACGGAAGCGATGGAGTGCAGAGGGCTGTACGTGAAACCACAGCGACTTGTGACTGTGAATGCGCGACGCGTACACACACACTCATGCACACGTGCGCCCGAACACGCATGCATGCACACACACGCACGCACACACACATCCATGGACACGTCTATGCACACTATGCTCAAACACGTACGCATACACATACACGTGCGCACCCCATCCTACACACGCGCATACACGCAAACACATGTGCATGCATGTGTGCACACATCCACCCACCCACACACATGTGCACACACACACACACGATCTCCCACATACACACACACACACACACACACACGCTCTCCCACATACACACGCACACACACACACACACACACACACACACACACGCGCTCTCCCACATACACGCACACACACACACACGCGCTCTCCCACATACACACACACACACACACACACACGCTCTCCCACATACACGCACACACACACACACACACACACACACACGCTCTCCCACACACACACACTTCACCCCAGCAGGACGTCCATGCTGCACACATCACTGCAGAGACCTGACGTCTCTTCCTGTCAGTTCTCCGCACAGTAACGGACAGTTTCTGCAGAACTGACCCCCGCAGGTGCAAACGCGCGCGCACTCTGCAGCGGCTTGAACAGCGATGGCAGACGGCGCTCATCCTTGGGTTAAGCACCGAGGAGGCATTGATAGAAACGAGAGAAAATGGGGGAAGAAAAACATAGATTTTGACGTTATGTGCTCTGGTTTTTTTATTTTTCCTGATTCGGGCAGGCACTCAAGATAAAAAGTTATAGACCAGAGCCTTGGTATGCAGCAGCAACCGCCGCGCTTTCATTACCTGTCAAGGAAAGCGTTTTTATACAGGCAATCAACATCAAGGATGTAGCGTAAACACTCCCACACGCCCCCCCCCCCCCCACCCCCTCATAAATCAAGGCCAATTGTTAGAGTAGCCCTTACACATGCACATAGACGTGTGCACGTGCGCGCAAAAGGAGAGTCATAGGTGTAGATTTTGGGGGGGACGCAGGGGATACGTCCCCCTCAATATTTGGAACACGTGCATTTGTCCCCCCCCAATAAAAACTGAATTTAGTGTTTTACATAAATGAAGACATTTCCTCCATAAATCGATGCAGAAAAGGCACAAATCGGGGCATAAAAATTCACAAGAATGCAGGAAATGAAGTGTTTGATGCTCACAATTTCCTGGGGGAGGACCCCCAGACCCCCCCTCCACCAACGTTCAATCGAAACCTGCGCCGCGGCGTGTCGTCGGTCGGAGGCGGAAGAGGAACAGGCGGCGTGGGGCTCGCTGCAGAGCGGCCAGTTTTCCTGGAGAGCCGGGCTAACCGCCGCAGACAGCTCTGATTTAGAGCCGCGGGCGAAACCCCGCCCCCCCGCGACTGGCAGAGCTCGTTAAACCCCGCCCCCCGCGACCGGCAGAGCTCGTTAAACCCCGCCCCCCCGCGACTGGCAGAGCTCGTTAAACCCCGCCCCCCGCGACCGGCAGAGCTCGTTAAACCCCGCCCCCCCGCGACTGGCAGAGCTCGTTAAACCCCGGCCCCCGCGACTGGCAGAGCTCGTTAAACCCCGCCCCCTCGCGACTGGCAGAGCTCGGTAAACCCCACCCCCCCGCGACTGGCAGAGCTCGTTAAACCCCGCCCCCCTGCGACTGGCAGAGCTCGTTAAATCCTCGTTCGGGGCGCGCGGGCCCGACTCTTGGAGATGGACGTGGCTGTCGTCGGGGAATTTGGCTCTGCCTCGCCCCGCCAGCGGAGTATACAGGAAAAAAACTCTGGACCCGGTTCCTGTCCCGCTCCCTGGCTCCGTCGGCGTGACGAACGGGGTGGTAATGAGGGGCGAAGATGTGCGGGAACACGTCGGCGCGACGGTCAGCTCATTATATCGCCATCATTTGTGACGGCAGCAGCAGCTGCCCCCCTCCCCCCCCCCACCCCTCCTTCTACCCACAGCTCAGAGTTCATGTGCTGATTAACTCACGCATTTGCCTCAGAATTGGGAGAACTGACCCGTCTGCAGTACCCCATCCCGGCTGATGCTTTATTTGTCTTTGCTGAAGGTAGCGTTAGATTACAGAGCAAGCATTTAGCAGGCGCACTTTCCCAAAGCATCTATTTTTATTAGTTTTTTTTTTTTTGCATTTCGCATAGTGCGCATTATACAGCTGGAAATATAGGCTGCTACTGAAGCAATTCAGGTCAACTACCTTGCTCAAGGGTACAACCTTGTGTTCGTACTTCCTGATGCTGAGCATCTATTATTTTTTCGCATTTTACATAGCGTACATTATACAGCTGGATGTATACTGAAGTGATTCAGGTTATGTACCTTGCTCAAGGCTACAATGGTGGTGTCCTATATGAGAGATGAACCTGCAACCATTAGGTTACCAGCCCCGTTCCTGAACCATTGTACTACACAGTTTGTTTTCCCTTAAAAATTCTAAGTCAGGGTTCTAGAACTCCATCGTTTTCAACCAGCTACCGGTAGTGACTGTGACATCAGCATTGGAATGTTTCAGTTGAGAACGTTCTAATCACGCGGTTGTGATCTCACACCTCGAAGGGTTAAAGGAGCTCTTCCTGCGTTGTGCATTTTTCAAAGGCGGCTGTTGCTACGGACGGTGACGGAGGGGGCCGCGATTTTTCTTGCGCGGCGGCGGCGGCGACGGCGGCGGCGGAACATTCGTCTCGCCGGACGCGGGATGATCAGTCCATCGAGCGCTCGGGGGGCTCGGAGCAGAAGCCCCCGTAAGGAGATTGATTGGCTCCCGCTGGGGACCGCGCGAGAGAGGACGCGTGGCGCGTCGGATACGTGCCAGCTCGGGAGTGCTTGGAGTATTACATCAAGCGGCGAGGCGGCCGCGAAGCAACATCACTTTATTAGAGAGAGGAGGGCGTCTAATTTAACACGTCTCTCAGCGCCGTCGCTGATGATATCAAAGGCATCGCTTGTGTTGTTTCTACCTTGCTGCCATATGTGCGTTGCTTATGGGTCTGTCCTGTCAGCTTGAAGACCTTAAAATCGTCAGAAGTCATTGTATATAGCATATGAAAGACATGGGCTATGAGTAGTCTTAGTTTGGCCTCACTTGTAAAATTGGGTTTCTAATAATTTATAACCTGTTTGGACCTGTGGTGGGTCGTGAGATGCATATAGAAAAATAACTTCCTGTGTATCACACACATACACTCTCTCTCTCTCTCTCTCTCTCTCTCTCTCTCTTACACACACACACACACACACACACACACAGTGTCAAATTAGACACTAAACCTGTTGTATGCACTACACCAAGTTCATTATGTGGGAATCTTTTACCAGACTATTTTGTTCAATGCAAGTAAAAAAAAAATGGAGTGGAAAAAGTTAACAATAGTGCTAGGCTCAGGAATACATATGTGCAATATCACTGAGAACGTCCAGAAGGCCTGTTCATAATCAATGAGCGTAACTTGAGCTAAACAAACCAAGCATTGGCACTGTAAACAAAAGCCCAAAAGCTAATAACGCTGTGGAGATAACCTCATTCCACAGCTAAACCAATAAACATTTCAATACAATTCCCAAACGGAAATCCGAGAAGAAGCAGAGTAGCTAAGGCTGGTCCAGAGGAGCCTCAGGTAGGAATATGTTATGTTGAAAACGATCATCTCATGTTTAAACATATTCGTGCCTACATTTTAATAAGGGTCCAGAGAAAATTTGTTTGCCTGAATGTACGTGGGGTCCTGGGCATAACGAGCGGTGGGGACTGGGGCATAACGAGCGGTGGGGTGGGTACTGGGGCCTAACGAGCGGTGGCGTGGGGACCGGGGTCTAACGAGCGGTGGGGTCTGGGCCATAACGAGGGGCTCAGTGGGAGCAGATGGCTCAGCTGAAGCTGGTGAGGAATGAGACGCGCTTGCAGATGGTGCCCCAGGAGAGGGGGGGGGGGCCTGGGGGGGGGGGGGGGGGGGGGATAAGACGCTGCTAAATCAACTCCGCGGGAGCCCAGAGTAAGAGCCACTCGTGCTGGCGGGAGGTGAACACACTCAGCCGCGGTGAATCAGCAGGTTGTTTCCTCCGCTTGTTGCAAGCGTGCGTCGGGAATAAATGTGCGTGTGCGTGCGTGCGTGCGTGCGTGTGTCTTTTAGCAGAAGGCGAACACTTCAGCCGTGTTAAATCAGCTGTTCGCTTACCTCACTTGTTGCCAGATTTTTGTTGCCGCTATAAAAATCTGTTGTTGCCCCTTCTGTCTCTTCCTGTTCAGGGACACATGCTGAAATCAGCTGACATACCCTCAGCAGCTGCATTGTGTAGTTATTGCTGTATATTACCCTGACTATGCTATGCTGCATATTCATGTGCTTTCTCCCTCAAACTAGTGTTTATTTTTTGTTGTTTTTAATACGACTTTTCCCCCTTTTCTCTCCCGTTTGGGACGCCCAGTTTCATATTTCCGCTGTCGGGTCTGTTATCGATTCAGACGAGCGCGCGCTCTCCTCTGAGACGTGTGACGTCACGCGGCAGTTCGCGAGTCGGGCTCGCGCTACGGCGCTTCAGCTTACGCTAAAACGAATTGGGATCCACTCTAATCCGCCGCTAGCGAGCTAATTAGCCGAGCGCGCCGCGCGTCGATTCGACTCGTTTTCCGTTAGCGTTGTCGCGGTAACGTTCTGAGACGCGCGTCAACTCGTAGCTGTGAGATTCTTTAGCGGAAACCGCGCTACAGACGGTGGGGCGGAGGCGCTTCCCGCGCAGCTCCAGGGGTGGAACCGCGGGTGCCCGATTGACCAGTGGGGGGCGCTCTGTGTGCAATGAGAAGCGATTATCCGGGCACGCTGAAGCCCTCCCATCTCCGCCCAGCGCTAAACCCATTTGAGTCCCGCCCTGCAGGGCTGTCAGCCGCAGTGGGCACTGGCACAGTCTGGATTTTATCCTCCCTGAGACCCAGCGGGAAAAGAAACAAAAAAAAACTTGTGTCAGTTTTTTAAAAATCTTTCCTGGCATAATGCAAGTGACAAAAATCATATTGGAGAGAAAGTTGTTTTAAAAATATTCTTTTATTTTTATTTTTTTATTATTATTTTTTATATGATCTTATTGGTTTTATTATTTTATTGTCCTTCTGTCTTTTAAACTGGTCTTTGTGTTTTTATTGTGTTGTTTTAGGGTTTTGCTATTTCTGAATGTACAGCACTTTGGTCAGCTGTCGTTGTTTTTAAAGTTCTTTATAAATAAATTTGGATTGAATTTTTATTGTTTGGTCCTTGTAGTTTAAGATAAAGCATAGAAGAATGCATGATTTTTAAGATTAAGACCATGAGTCATGTCCCTTGCAGGGGACACAAATTAACTGCCTTGTCTTGGGAGGTTAATATCAGACTGCAGGGCTCATCCACACCCGGTTTTAACAGCAGCCCTCACCCCGGTGTTTACCAGGTTAGTTTGTGTTTATGGGGTCGGTCTGGTCCTGTGATTTTCGGTTTGTGGAACAGCGCTTGATGACGGGTTACCCCAGGGTCACGGTGTGCAGGCTGTACCCTGGAGCTAAAGAGGGGGTGATTTCGGATGGGTCAAATGAAGGTCACTCTCCAAATGCACCTGCGAAAGGAACCGCACATTTTATCCTGCTCTGTGTGATGTGAAAGTAAATTAGACGTGTGACATTTGTGTGATGAGCTGGTCAGTGTGCAAATGAACAGGATTGCAGGTGCAATGTGGGATATGTAGTTTGTGGCTGTGGTGTGCCTGAACTTGGGCCAGCCCAGACAGACAGTGCATCATCGCCGCTGCTATATCAGAAGGAAATTGGACGTGGGGGTGGGGGGGGGGGGGGAAATTGCAAACTAACGTCGAAGCAAACGAAATGTGGTGCTACATGCCAGCCAGGCTGTTTTAATAACTCCTTCGCCACAGCCTCGGGAGGGTAATCAGTCTGTCACCCACACTCAGGAAATTTGCATTTCCGACTGAGAGTGGGAGTCTTCTGAATGTTTACGTCGGTGGGAATTATTAGCGAAATACGCGTAATCACCTTGCTGCGTCACCTAATCGTCATGTTCGTGCTAATGTAGAAAAAGTAATGCTAAAGCATACAGGGCGGCGTGCCCTAAACGCCAACAAAATGGCCGCACGAGGAGTCCCAACTCCCGCAAACCTTCTGCATAACTGCTCTAACTCTGTTTGGTGCCGCCTTCATTCATCAAGCCCTTTTTTTCCGCCCCGCTGATTGCTTTCCAGAGAGCGCCGTTCTGTGGGAAATTGGGTAATTTATATTACAACTGCCATTTAACAGACCCCGCCGGGCTTGTCTGCGCATCTGCTTTAAATTCAATTTGTCATCCTTTGCGACTGCTTTCGAAGCCTGAAAAAAAATTTTTTTTTTTTTTTTTTTTTGCAAATTTGAAAGTACTTGAACTCAGAGAACCGGTCTCAGCAGGTTCTCGGCACACGTCTCCGCCGGCCCGCCGGTTCGGAATGGCAGACCCTCGCCCCAAAGCTCAGCTTGTGAGGCGCTCGAATTCACGGGCCGGGTCCCCCCCCCCCCCACCAGTCTGACGAGGGTGACCAGATTCAACCGTGCAGGGCCTTGTGCTTAATGCTGGGAGGACCTACAATAATGGCGACTGCAGTCACGAAAACCCACTGAAATGTGGTACCACTGAAATTTGGGCACCAGTCAAGATTTTCCCAGAATAAGTCAGGACACGTGTAAAGTGGCTGAAATATGGTGTTGTCAAAGGAAAAAAGGGATGTTTGGTCACCCTAAGTTAGGCCTTCATTTACCCTAGATCAGTGTTTCTCAACCCAGGTCCTGGGGAACCAATGTGTGTGTTGGTTTTTGCTCCAACCATAGTAACATGCACCCTATTGTAATGAGCTGCTATTTGTTCTTAATTAGACACAATTTTTTTTTGAAATCTGGAGAATCTAACCCCTTCCTCGCTACCTACTGAACCCCGCTCTTGGTCCATACGCTGTTCATTTCCTGGCCTACTGCAATTTCCTCCTTGCTGGTCTCCCTGCATCCACCATTAGACCTGTACAGTTCCTACACCTGGACATCTGTTTTCACCAATATTCCAAAACTTTGTAATCGTGCGTTTTTGTTAGCATCATGCTCTTTGGTTGAAAATTCTCAGGGAACTGCTGGAATGTGTTAAAGTTGTGTTTACAGCTGAAGTACTTACAGCTGAAATCCTCACAGTTGAAGTATTTACAGTTGAAGTACTTAGGGTTGAAGTATTTACAATTGTTGCATTTTAAAATCGTTATTTGGCCTATGTTAGAGAAGCAGATATGCCTCGGGGTGACCAATGCAGTAGACAAATATCTGAATGTCTCCCCTTCACAAAGTGAGAAAATGCTAGTCTCACCTCTCAGAGTCTGCTTATGTCCTTGGGTATAATTTCTATTTAGAGCTACCATCTTTGCCATCTCAAATGAAGTCTCTCCTACAGACCGATCAACACTATAGTGCCACTATGTGTATCACGAAGACATCGCATAAGCTAGTCAAGTCATCATTTATTTAAAGTGCATGTCTAAGAAGTCTCAATACACTGTATGTTTGAAACAAACACAAAAAAAACTAAACGAAAGATTTAAAAAAATACATCAGTCTGGCATACCCACTGCCACTGTTATGCCAGAGTTCTCTCAGGCAAATTCTTTCAGTTTCTAAAATTCCAAAAGTAGTGAAACATGCCACCATTTCATTTTTTTCTTGGCTGGGAAAATGTTTTTCTTTTGTTCTTCTTTTTTTGTGTGGATGCTTTCATACATCATCCTTGGTTGATTGTTCTGTCTACAACTGACAATACCCTGATTCAGTTTTCGGAGTTGATTGATTGTATCTGCTGTGCAGACAGTGCAAACATATTTGTGTTCATTGTAAAATGGAAAATTCAAATAAGAAATCGGTTGATGAAGTGACAATGTCATGCAGGGCGGCAGCCATTTTAAATGAGCTGTTCAAACAGTACAGAGGCCACTGCTCTGCTAAATTACCAAAGTGCTGAAATGACACTTAGGTCTGAATTGAACATATGGAGCCAAACTTGTTCCTCTCTGTTCATTACATTCACTGAAAATGAGATTAAAATTTTAAAAAAAGATTCCTGCTGGAGGTGTTTAATTTAGCAGGGTTAAAAAATTAAAAAAAAAAAAAAAGACAATGTGATGTTGTCACGCGAGATTGTGATATGGGACCGGGTTTTGAATGGATATGCCACTCACAGATGGCTTTCTGGACAAGGCTGACCCTCGCCACAAGGCAAGGGACCGTCTCAAAAGTGCAGACCCGTGCTGTTCCCAACATCTGTGTCACACGGACTAAACAGGCTTAACCTGCACCTGCGTTATACACACATGCTGCTGTGTACTGAGACTGAGTTTGTGGAAAAGATGGAAAAGATGTGGAAATGAATAATTTATGTTTGCTTGCACTGGCCATAGAACGTTTTAATATTTCATTTATTTAAATCCAAGCGCTGGGGGTGGGGTGCCGACTGGGCGCAGTGACAGGGCCGCAGCCGGTCCTGCCAGCACAGCACAGCACAGCACAGGAAGTGACACGGCACGGGAACAGGTGCGGTCTAGTATGAATTGAATTGAACTGCAGTCTGGTTCACACTGCGGGTAGAGCGAAAGCGTAGACTCCCCGGGGGGAGAGAGGAGAGGCGAGGGGATGAAACACAGAGGAAGGTGGTTGGGATGTGAGGAAGAAGGAGAGGGGAGGATGTGACACGCAAGGTAGGGATGTGAGGAAGAAGGAGAGGGGAGGATGTGACACGCAAGGTAGGGATGTGAGGAAGAAGGAGAGGGGAGGATGTGACACGCAAGGCAGGGATGTGAGGAAGAAGGAGAGGGGAGGATGTGACACGCAAGGTAGGGATGTGAGGAAGAAGGAGAGGGGAGGATATGACACGCAAGGTAGGGATGTGAGGAAGAAGGAGAGGGGAGGATGTGACACGCAAAAAGAGATGTCGATGTGACCACGGGAGTTGAGGATGTGCTGCAAGGAGAGTTAAGGATGTGAAACAGAATTATTGGTGTGAAATGGAGAGTTAAAGATGTGACACAGAAAGAGGAGTGGGTGAGGATGTGGACACAGAGAAAGATGAGAAAGAGGATGTGATGCAGAGGGATAGGTGAGGAAGAGGATGTGGACACTGAGAAAGAGGAGGAAGAGGATGTGGCACACACAGAGAAGTGAGAAAGAGGATGTGGAGACAGAGAGAGGTGAGGAGAGAGAATGTGACAGAGAGAAGTGAGGATGAGAACGTGGACACAGAGAGTGGTGAGGAAGAGGATGCGACACACAGGGAGTGCTGAGAAGGGAGGATGTGACACAGAGAGAGATGAGGAAGAGGATGTGGACACAGAGGGAGGTGAAGAAGAGGACGTGGACACACGGAGTGGTGAGGAAGAGGATGTGATATACAGAGAGAGGTGAGGAAGAGGACGTGGACACAGAGTGGTGAGGATGAGGATGTGACACACAATGACTGGGCAGGACCAAAAGACAGGGGCGGTAAACAGAACCTTGCGCTGTTTCTGTGCCCTGTTGCTTTGTCTCGGTTCTGTCTAGTTCCTTCTTTCACGAGACAGAACGCATCATTGATCTCAGAACGGCACAGACGCCGCTGCTCAAGACAATTTTATCACATCCGAGAAATTACCCCAGCTGCTCCTAATCCACAGAGCAGCACATCCATTATTAATCTTGCACAAAAAATAATTACTGGGTAGAAACCTGGCTGCTTTCTGTAAGTTTCCAGGCCGTGCGGTAGATAATAGAGCCGCAGGAAGATTAATCCTGCAGGAGTGAGCTGGCAACAGACAGACGGATTGCATGTCAGCATGATATAATTGCCTGAGTCTTTAAAACTCGTACTTCTCTCTCTCTCTCTCTCTCTCCCTCTTTCTCTTTGTCTCTCTATCTCCCTTGTTTGTTGAAGTCTTCTATTCTCCCCTTCTCTCATTCTGTTTAATCTGTGCTCCTGCGGGAACGTCTGCTCCTGTGCGCATGAGTGTATGCATACTGTATGTGTGTGTGTGTGTGTGTGTGTGTATGTGTATGTGTACGTGTGTGTGTGTGTGTGTGTGTGTGTGTGTGTGTGTGTGTGTGTACGTGTGTGTGTGTGTGTGTGTGTGTGTGTGTGTGTGTGTGTGTGTGTGTGTGTGTGTGTGTGTGTCCATCCCAGGACATTAATATGCCATGAGTGCATATGAGACGATAAGAATTCAGGCAGAATGGTGCCTCTGCGCCTATCCATTACCCAGGTCGCACTGGGGATCAGGAGGAAGCGGTTCATGCCGCAAACGTGTGCATGACCTGACGGTGATTAATAGGGGCCGAACGGATATAAACTCCAGCTTTGCATTGTGGGACAGCGTGAGAGCACGCATGGTCAGGAGTGGCAGCTCTCTTGTGGCCCAGAGCAAGGGGAGGAGTGTGGAATGGCTGTCGGGATGTCCCACTGGGTGACCAGTGGGGGGGGCAGGGGGGAGGGGGAGGGCAGGTGGCTGGTGACCTTCCTGGCTTCAGGAAAGTCATCTCATTCGCCTTCAAAGCTCAGTGGGACACTCCTTGGGACTCTCACTAAAGTGCCGCACTGTGATTGCAGGAAAAATGAAACACCCATGACTCAGATTTAACCCTTAGTTGATTTTTTTTTTTTTTTGGAATTTTCTTTTTCAAATTTTAAGTCATTGTTCCAGAACTCCACTGCTTTCAGTTACCAGCAGGGATTGTTACATCAGCATCAGAATGTTCAGTTAAGAACATTCTAAACACACGTTTGTGATGTCACATCTTAAAGGGTCCAAAGACAGAGTGAGAGAGAGAGGGGAGAGGGCTCATTTGTCCCTTGTACTTCCCTGCAGCTCTTGCACGTTGCTGGCGGGGTAGTGATTCGATGCTGCTGTTGATGTGCACATGATGAGGGGTGAAAGTACACTCTGTTCTGCAACAAAAACATGGTCTTACCCCCGTTTTCCTTTAAGATTCCTGTCCTCTCGCCTCTCGTGGTTGATTCAGAAAAAATCAGACTCTGAAGCACCATGTCTGTAATTCGCAGAAATTAATGGTAAATGCAATATTTATATTTATTCAGTTCAAATGCTGATTTGATAATATTGATAGCATGTGGACACATTTCACTGTTAATCTGTGTCTGTAATATGCAGTTATAGCACTCTGAGGCTTCTCCCTCCCCCATTTTATAATCTTGTGTGACCTCCCCCCACCCCCTCGCTCCCCCATTGTTGTTTTTTACTCTCACAATCGTATTTATCTGTCCTTCCTTTTGTGTTCAGCCAGAACTCTGTCTTGATGGTGGTGTGGTGCTGGATGGATGAGGAGTGGAATTTTGGGGAAAAGGGAGTGTGAGAATAATGTTTACAACCGCGGGAAATGTGCACCGCAACATCGCACATTTTTAGATATGTACTCTTTTTGTTTAGAAGTAAAGAGTAAGCCTCCGCTTCAGCAATACTTATTAAATTTTCATACCTGCATCTTAACCGCACTGAGCCCGTTTTTTTTTCTTTTTTACACCTTTGATCCCTTTGCGCACTTGCGAGAGGATCCCTAAGACCCCTCGCCTTGTCAGCGGAGCGAGTTGTGAAGCTAAACGTCCAGAGCAGCCGAGGAGGCAGCAAAAGCAGAAATACAGAGCAGCTCCGGCAGGCAGCAGCCCTGCTCTCCCTCTCTCTCTCTCACACACACACACACACACACACACGCGCGCGCGCGCACACACACACGGGCGCAGACTCTGGTACAGAGAGAGAGAGAACGCTGTCTTCTGGAGACAGCTGTCTCTGCAGCCCGCCCGGAGACCAGCCTCGGGCTCAATTTTGGAAGACAAAGGAGGGGGGTGCAGGGAGGATTTTTTGTTTTGTTTTTGGTCGCATGAGAGTGTGTGTGCGCGTATGTGTGTGTGAGCGCGCGCTGTGTGTTGTGCAGGTAGAAGCGGTGGGACGCACACAGGAGAGAGGCAGTGAGTGAAGGGGAGGGGGGGGGGGGGGGTTGGTGTGGGGTGGGGTGGGGTGAGGGGGTTTGAGGGGGGGTTGAGATCGGTGTGCTGAGCGGCGATACGAGGGAGTGGTGCGTTCAGCGAGGGAGGCGAAGTCGAGCAGCCAGGCTCGCCGCGCAGTCCCGCACCCGCACCCGCACCCGCACCTGCACCCGCACCCGCTCCCGCACCCGTGCCCGCACCCGGAGGAGGCGGGACGGACCCACGGACACCCCGGGACGCACGGACGCGCTGAGAGGAAGTGCCGGACGCGGACCCCAGGTGTGAGGAGAGGCAGCCGACCCGGCTTCGGTCCCAGGTGAGTCCCGCTCGCTTGCTCGCTCTCCGGGCGAAGGAGCCCTGGAATGCATGCGTCCCTGTCCCACCGTTTAACGCAGGGGTACCACCTGACCGGCCAGGTGCCCAGACGGGGTAGAGGGGAAGTATCGGGTGGGTGGGGGGTAGTCTTTGGGCTTGGGAGTTTGGGGGGGGGGGATGGCAGCAGCAGCAGCAGCAGCAGCAGGAGCAGGAGCAGGGGACAGGAGCAGGAGCAGCAGCAGGAGCAGGGGACAGGGGACAGGGCAGTGCAGTGCAGACAGGACACCTGTGAACGTGCCCGCACTCACCACCTGTTTACCCGCTCTGAGTCTGTGCCCCCCGCCGGGCGCAGCCCCTGCAATTAGCGGAACTTGATTACCCCCGAGCCCGCCGCTGGCAGAGCGAGCCGCGGCGCTCGCATCGATCCGCGGACGAACGCTAAATGCCGAGACGCCGTCCGCCCCGCGCCGTCCTGCGTGCCCCCCCCCCCCCCCCCGGGCAGTCCCGTGATCCCCATCGCAATGTGACACCCGAAACTCGGAGAAGGGAACATGCTTTTGGGGGGGGGGGGGGGGGGTGGGGGGAAGGGAGGGAGGAACAGGATCCGGGGGGGGGGGGGGAGAACTTTTTCTCCCCAACCTCGTTCCGCTTCCAATTATAATTTGGCATGTTATTATGTTCCTTTCAGCTTTTCCTGGGGAGTACTTCAGCAGCAATGTAGGAAAAGGCTTCTTTTAGCTGTTGGAATGAATTTAGTGGATGATGCCTGCTTTAAAAAAAAAAAAAAAAAAAAAACGTATTCACAGTTGAAGATAATCCTGTGGGGGGTAAGCCTTTTACCCAGTCTCTGGCTACACAGATATTATGAGACTTTGCTATGGCTATAAACCTGTCCTCAGTGCCCAAACGCGATTTTGCAGCTCTAGTTCAGAGCTGGCTGCAGAGGGAGTGCTGCTGTAGTCGGGTTTCCAGTATGGATTTATTAACGCTGTAAAAAAAAAAAAGCAGAACACTATCTATCGTCAAGGGGGCACAAGCCTGGTAACACTGAGATCTGGAGATCAGAGGATCTAGGCAGGCTGTTGCTTACTGTGCTTTGGAGTAGCCAGTGCTGTTAGTGTGCTTTTACAGTGTCTACAGAACAGTGCTGTGAGTGTAACCAGAGTAGAACTGTATAGTGCCGCCAGGACAGTACAGTTAGTAAGCTACAGAGATGCTAGAATAGAATAGTGTTATTGGTCAGCTACAGAGTAGGACGGTGCAGTTAGTAACTTACAGAGTTGCTAGAATAGAATAATGTTGATGGTCAGCACAGAGTAGGACAATGCAGTTAGTTAGCTACAGAGTTGCTAGAATAAAATTGTATTGTTGGTCAGCTACAGAGTAGCCAGAGTAGGACAGTATAGTTAGTAAGCTACAGAGTTGCTAGAATAGAATAGTGTTGTTGGTCAGCTACAGAGTAGCCAGAGTAGGAGAGTACAGTTAGTAAGCTACAGAGTTGCTAGAATAGAATAGTGTTGTTGGTCAGCTACAGAGTAGCCAGAGTAGGACAGTACAGTTAGTAAGCTACAGATTTGCTAGAGTAGAACAGTGTTGATAGTGAGCTACAGGTTAGCTGGTGTAAGAGAGTGCTTTCTGTTAGGGTACAAATCCTGGTTTGATCAGGAGATGCTCAAGGAGCTCCATCGGGTTCATCTCCTCTGGTCTGAACAGGGCGTTCAACCCCTGGCTGGGTGAGAATGTGTACTCTGGCTTACTCTTGTCCTTCCTCTGTAACGTGTATCTGTTGCAACACTCAATTATTTTCCACTTCAGCTGGAATGAAATCACGGTGAACATTGCAGTAGTGTCTATAAAATTCTCTCACGCGAGTGTACTCGTGGAGTGTGTGTAGCACCACACAGAAGAACATATATATATTTTATTCACTTCATTTTAGTTTCGTACCTTTTCTTTGTTGTGTAAACAGCATTCGTTTTTTGAATGTGTATCCTAAGTCTCAAGGAAGGTCATGCAGACAGGGATCTGGTCTTGACGGTCCGAGCCGAATGTGTCTTTGGCGGAAGAGGGCGGGCACGGTGGCATAGTGGTTAGCGCTGTCGCCTCACGGCAAGAAGGTCGCGGGCTCGAACCTCGGCTTGGGGGCTTTCTGTGCGGAGTTTGCATGTTCGCTCCCTGTGTTCGTGTGGGTTTCCTCCCACGCTCAAAAAGATGCGTGCACGTTAGGTGCTTCCCTGCAGGTGCCCTTGGCTAAGGCACTTCCCTCAGAACTGGAGTTGGTCCCCGGACGCAGCACTTGAGAGAGGCAGCTGCCCACTGCTCCTAGGTAACCAAGGATGGGTCAAATGCAGAGGACAAATTACCCCACGGGGCTCAATAAAGTATATCTTCTTCTTCTTCCTCCTTTGCGTCTTCCTTTGGGGCTCTGACGAGCTGTGACATTTGGCCGCGGAATCGAGGTGGGCGGCGCCGGTTTCTGGCGAAGCGCTCAGCCCCTCGCGAACGAGCCCTCTCTCAGCCGTTCTGCGTTTCCCCTGCTTCCTCCGCGCTTGTGGAAACGCAGCGCTCGAGGAAGCAGGAGGGCGTGTGCGGTTTTGGCATCGGAGCTTAATGAGGTGACTTACAGTCCCCTGTCTTAACGAGGCTCGAATGGTGAATTGGCGTTTCCGCTCTCAACTGCCCGTTGAGATTCTGATAAATTAACGGCGTGCCAAAAAACAGCATGAAGAAGCTGGTGAGGGAGAGCGAGAAGGAAAGAGAGAGAGAGAGAGAGTCAGACAGCTAGACACACACATACACACACGGAAAGAGAGACACACACAGCAAGAGACAGAGAGAGAGACAGTGAGAGAGACAGAAAGACAGAGATCGAGAGAGACAGAAAGCCAGACAGAGATAGAGACATAGATAGGTAGAGTCACACAGACAGAGACAGCAAAAGAGAGAGACAGAGAGTCAGACAGATACACACATACACACACACAGCAAGAGAGAGACAGAGAGAGACAGAGATAGAGAGAGCAAGAGCGAGACAGAGAGACAGAAACATAGTCTCTCTAGACTGAGTCACAAAGAGAGACAGAGACAGCAAGAGAGAGAGAGAGACAGAGAGAGTGAGTAGAGGATCTCAGCAGCATTCTGTGCTCAAACCCCACTTTGCTGCAGCCATCTCCGTGTTGCATTGGGGCCAGGAAATACACAAAATACACAACCCCCCCCCCAGCTGAAAGCCATGATGGAGGCACTGGGACAGACACCATGGGGCAGTTAGACCCACAAGAACCCGCAGCTCCACCCATCCCCTGCAACCGTACCTGGGAATACACTTAGAGTCTGATTAACCAATGATTGGTCATGATCTTTGCATTGCACCAATCGCTGGTGGCGTTATTAGTTTTGCGTGTGCTAAACGGTTTTGCACGCGCTAATGATCTTGGTAAATCCCTCAAGAGTCTGATTCTGTGAAGGGCACCGTCCATTTTGTGGTCTTCATGACCGCCCCTATAAATCAAGTCCTGGGATGACAACTGCCCAGCTAGCTGTTGCCCTCCGGGTCACATAACAGTTGAAGGTCACCAAATTACGCGCTGTATCAGATCTTTACCCCGCAAAATCCTCTATTAATTAAATTACCTCATCCAGAGGCGCCTGTAGAGGGAAAAAAAGAAGGAAAAAAAAACGTAAGATGTTATTAAAGTGTGAGAGCTAACGCGGAACAAACAATGGCTCCCCCCCACCCCCTCCACAGGGAGGTTTAATCTCCCCTCCTGGGCCAGAGAGCTTAGCTGCCCTGCGTGTCTGAGTCAGGCAGGAAATCATGTGGGCACAGGTGGCCGAGAGAGAGTTCATAATCTAGTCTGTCTCCACTCTCCGCGCGCATTGTTTCTTTTCTTGGCTCCTGCTTTCGCACCGAAAGAGTCTTAAGGGCAGAACAGCCGAATCTTTTTTTATATTTGTTGTCGCACACGAGTGGGTTTGGGGCCTGAGAAATTTGGCCACCGGGCAGGCACCACCGGTCTCTGAGCAGATGAGCCCTCTTCAAGTGTTCACAGGTCCGTGTTCCTGGTTTTCTGGAACAGGGGAAGGGGGCACGGGGGAGACGGCGGAGCGGGGGGGGGTGTCAAATTCCAGATCTGTAGATCTGTTTTCCAGCCAGTTCTTCAATAAGTCATTCCACTTAAGGTTCAGCTTAGTCAAACAAGCAACCAGCTCCCTCACCGGTGTCCTCTGATGTTCTGGATTTGAAGGCCTGGGATTTCATTACCTGCCACAGAATCTGCCCAGACTTCCTAATGAAATCCCAAACTGTCAGCAGCCGGTATCGGATAAATTGAATTTTTAATGTTTGCTCAGAATAGCTTTCACGAGTCGGAAATACCGAGCCTTTTGTCATGGAGGCTTATGTAAGTGTCTCGGTGCTTGTGTAACTCCAGCTATACTCCTGGTTTAATGCGACGAGAGGTTGTTTGGCTATTGCTGGTTAGAAGCTCTCCGCTATTGAATTATTTCACACCCTCCATAAATGAACAAAAAAAGATTGCGTGGAACGAATAGGGAGGGTACTGAACTATATTTTAGTTCTCAAAAACAAAATATTCTACTTCCAGAATGTTTCAGTGGAATTAACCAAAATAACACTTTTCCCCACATTGTAAATGTATTCTCTCCCTAAAAAGAAGTGTGACAAATATTCACACCCTTGCCCTTGTTTCCTGTTCCCCCCCCCCCATCCTCCACATAGAATCTTTCAAGATTCTTTGGTCCGTGACCATGCATTGCTTGTCTTCGATTCAAACCGCTGTGTTTTTGATTCGGGCTCAAGTCTTGGCGACTAAAATTGGCACTGCAAAGCAATCATTTTGTGGTCAGCTAACCATTTTCTTGATTGATTTATGCATGGGATCGTTGTCTTGCTGAGAGATCAATTTGCAGCCAAGTCCCAAGCTTTCTGGCAGAGGAAACCGGGTCTTTGGCCAAAATGTCTTGATAGATGCTGAAGTTTATGATTCCATTAATTTTAACAAGGACCGGGGGATGCAAAACAACCCCATAACTTTGAAGATCGGCCACAATATTTCACTGTATGTATGACATTGTTTTTAACATGAGTCCTTTTTCCTAACTCCAAATCCAGTGCTGGAGTACATGGCCAAAAAGCACAGTTTTGGTGTCATTTGACCATAACATCCGTTAATAATAATTATGACATATACCTTATGGGGGGGAAAAAAAACCTGTTTAATAAAGTGTTTTTCTCCAAGCAATAATAATAGTAGGGGCAGTCTGTGAATAGATATGTGAATTTCTAACCCATATCTCAATCAAGGCTATCACCAGATGTATATGAGGTTTAGCTAAATGGACTAAATGGTGTTGTATGCACTGTTGAAAAGTGAGGGTTGTGACTCTCTAGTTCAGCATTTCAGTATTGGTCAGTACTGTTCATAGCACACCAGCAGGGACCCTCTGTACCTGGCCTGCATGCAGAGCTGATTCTGGAGAGGGGGGAGGAGGGGCAGGGCGGCGGGCAGCTGGGGGGGTGAGGGGCGTGGGGGCTCCTTGGCAGAAACTCCCTTGGGGTCCTTCAGGCAGACTTCCACTGTCATCGTGTTACCGAAAAACTCCAAAAACCCAGCCCTCGGGGGCCCCCTCAGTCCTCATGGCCCCAGGCAGCTGCCGGCCTCGACCGTGGGGAGTGCGGAACTATTACACCAGCCTTTTGACACATAGTAGAGCAATTTCAGTCTTCTACAGCTGGATGTGCCGCTGAAGAAATTCAGGTCACGTGCCTTGCTCAAGGGTACGAACATCAGTGCTCTACACCATCTGTTCAGAACTCACGAGAACACACTGTCATCAAACACCTGCAGTGCAGGTAAAACTGTAGTTTCAAAATCAAAAAATTGCCAGATAAACCTCAACAGTAGATAAACCTCAACAGTAGTTGAGGTTTATCTGGTAAAGCTGTCAGCTAAAACACTCTTCCCCCCCCCCCCCATATTTTTGACATGCACAGTGTACAGCGATGAGATTAGGGAAACGGATCTATCTTGATACAGTTTTGTAGCATGGCGACAAACGAATTTATCATAAAGTAAACAGTGCCCAGAAGAACGCGGTCTCTAACAGCGCAGGTGTAAACCTGACG
>CM077287.1:6982710-6997710 GCA_039654925.1 Anguilla pacifica | reverse complement strand
TAGACAGAAAGAGGATAAGGGGGTAACGAGAGAGAGAGAGTGAGTGATTTGAGAGAAGAAATGGGCCTCTGGGATAGTGTATCCAGCACTAGTCCTTGGTGTGGTGACCCTCCCCTTGGTGCTGGCCGTAGCTGTCAGGACAAACTGGTCGAAACCATTACCAGTGAAAGAGGGTCTCACTCAGCCCAGTTGTCCCCTGTCTCATTGTGCTGCTGATATTACTGGGGTGCTACCTGCTGAAAGCGTGGTCACCTCACCCTGTCACTGAAACTAAAAACGAAGAGTTCAGTGACAGAGCAAATGGCAAAAAAACGAAAAAAAAAAATGCCAAGCCTGTGTTACGTTGTATTACAGTAAGTGAAAGTGCACAATTATGTGAGAACTTAAAGGCGTGTTTTCAGCAACCTCAACTGATCAAGATCTTTCTGGCTGTGCCAGAAAGCCATGCGTGCTCAGTGGGTTCCCCCTGGAAACCATCGGTGTTCAGGACCGTGTTTCCAGGGGGACAGCGTGTACAGTACCGTGCTGTACGCTGGCTCGGATTCAGCGGTCCCCACAGTCGGAATGTTCACGCCTGCTTCCGCTCCTCATTCTTTTGGCCGGATCCGGTTCCAGCTTTTTGGAACGCGTCCGTTGGAAAGCGCTGCACTGCACAGTGTTACGCACACGGACGGGTGGCTCGGTGACAGACTCCGGCGAGCCTAAGCCTAGCGTACTGCACCCTGCGGTGAGCGCGTTCTTCCAAAACGCCGCTAGTGGTCGTGGCGGCGTAGCTCACCGTACGCTCGCTCTCAGGGATTTTCTGGGTGACGATTTGACAAGTGGAGTAGAGAGCATCCTCGCTCCGCCCCCCTACCCCCCCCCCCCGCTTCATCCCCCCTCCCCATCACCCACCGACATGCTTCCCTTCTCCCTTCCCATCATTCACTGCTTCCGCCGGCTCCGCCCCTCTCATCCCCTGAGCTGCAAGTAATAGGTTCAGTGATTTTTTTTTTTCCTCCCCGCAAATGTGCCTTGAATTTAATGGAATGGAGCGGTTAACATTTTCCGCACATCAGCAGTGCCTTCTGGGAGATTATTCATATTGAGACAGGATAGTCTTACCCCGGGGGGGGGGGGGGGGGGGGGGGGGGTTTGGAATGAAGAAAATGGAATGAAAAGCTGTCAACCCCTTCTCCCACCCCCCACTCACTTCCCCTCCCCCCATTCCCCACTCACCCCCCCCACTACCCACTCACCCTCCTCCCCTCCACTCTCCACTGCCCCCCCTCCCCCCCCCACTCCCCACTCACCCCCCCTCCCCCACTACCCACTCACCCCCCTCCACCTCACTCCCATCACACGCTCCTACATCATAGATTGCCGCTCAATATCTTGCTGACTCCGCATATACGTACCTGCAGCCCACTCAGTCTCTCCCTCCCCCTCTTTTTTTATCGTTTAATCCCTCCATCCGCATGAGAACATGCGCTCCACAGCTCCTTCTGCTCCTTCCTTCATTGTCACATTCCCCCTCTTTTTTTTTTCCCTTTAGGTCTGTTTCCACGCCATTCCTCACTTTGAATCAACGTACTGTTCCATCTTTTCTGTTCAGTCCCTAACCGACACTTTCTCTCTGCTGAATCTAACTTGCTGTTCTTTCCCTTTCAGATCTCTGCCCACGCTGTCCCTTCTCCTTGCGTGTCGAGCACCACCTTTCAGTTCAGACTCAAAGCAGAAAACCGCTCTATAGATATTTCACGCCTCCCTTTGGATGCATTTCTCCTTTGTTCTCCTGTTATTTTAGTGTGTCCTGTGTAATCTCCGCCCTGCCATTCTAATCTCATTCTCACTCTTTTTATTGGATATTTTTTTCTTGCACTCTCCTGCCCACTCTCTCCTGCTTGTTCTTCTCTCATGATTTGGGTGCTTTTAGCTCTCTCTCTCTCTTCTCTCTCTCTCTCTCTCTCTTTTCTCTCTCTCTCACTGGCCTTCTCTCTTTCTCTCTCTTCGGCCTTCTCTCTTTTTTCTCTCTGTCTCTCTCACTCTCTAGCCTTCTCTTTTTTCTCACTCTCTTGCTGTCTTTCTCTCTCTCTCACTCTCTAGCCTTCTCTTTTTTCTCATTCTCTTGCTGTTTTTCTCTCTCTCTCTGTCTCTCTCTCGCTGGCCATCTCTCTTTTTCTTTTTGCCTTTTTCTCTTGCTTGCTCTTTTTTTGCTCTCTCTTCCTGTCATCCTCTCTTTTGATCTGTCTCTCTCTCTCTGTCTGTCACTCTCTCTCTCTCTCTTTATCACTGTTGTCTCAGACAAGATAGTTTCTATTTTAATAAGGGGTCTTCTTGGCACTGCATGCAGTGCTGTCACCAAAATATGATTAAAATCATTTCAGCAAATTAATTGTGTGCAATACAATTATACTATTTTTCATTTTCTTAACCGCCCTAGGGAATCATGTGCCGATGTTTTCTAGCCCTCCAAATTGCATTAACAATCTAAATTACCGCCTGCCTATCCAGCTTAATTTGGTCTCATCAAATGCACTCCAGCATGAGCAGCAGCAGTTTATTCAAATAAACAAATTATGCCTGGTGTCAGCAAAAATGACCCTAGCGGGGCCACTGTGGGAGGCGTCCAATCAACAGGTCGCTATAAGGTGCCGATGATGCTGTCAGTCGTGATGGGAGCCATAGCTGTTTGAGATTTGAACTGAAACCCATGTGTGTTTCCCACGAAATACAGCAACGGGAACAGTCCCAGGAAGCACCTCAGTACTGTGTGGAATTAGTGTGATTCAACCCCAACCCCAACCCCAACCCTAACCCTAACCCTAACCGCAAGCTAATCTCACTGAAGTCACTATTACAAGACTGCTCTGTTCGCATTAAGCAGGGCAGCCCAACTCATCTACCGTCCTGTAGGTTTTCACTCTGACCCTAACGATGCACTCAACAGCTAGAGATCTTGATTGAGTTGCCATTACATTACATTACATTACATTACAGGGATTTGGCAGACACTCTTATCCAGAGGGACTTACACAACTTTTACACAGCATTCACATTGCATCCATTTATACAGCTGGACATATAATGCAGGTTGTACCTTGCACTTGTTAAGTACCTTGCTCAAGGGTGCAACGGCAGTGCTGGATTGGGAATCGAACCGGTGACCAGCGACTCACCCATTATACTACACTGCCGCCCCATGTGCTATGTAATTCACTCTGGATAAGTAGGATCAAGCGTGCCAAGTTAGGGGTGGAATGAAAACTCATTCGGACGGTAGACCTCTCCAGGAACAGGGTTGTGCAGCCCTGCTCTAGCTGGTGAATGAGGTGTGGCTTTGTTGGGGCTGGAGTGAAAACCCAACAGGACGGTAGATCGCTCTAGGAACAGGGTTTGGGCAGCCCTGCCGTAAAGAAAATAAAAAAAAGTGGAGATCGCTCCTGATTGTCCCGCACCAGTCCTTCCAAAAGTGCGGTTGAGTTGCCCGAGGTTGAGTTGGGTCGGGAAGGAACACGTGCAAATTACAGCTTTATGTAACAGGCTTTCCATTGTCATTCATATCGACATCCGTTTCCATTGACTTCCATTGACAGGCAAATGAAAGGCTGCACTTGGGAAACACTTTGCATTCATCATGACGGGCACACAGTTCCTTTGACTTGTCAGTGTGCTAAAAGCTTTGAGATTCAATATTTTGAAATTAAGTCGGGCTGCAGTTTAAATTAGGAGGTTTTAGAAAATGTGAAACTGAAAAAAAAACATTTTTTGCCAAAAAATCACTCATGGAGAGGGAGAGAGAGAGAGAGAGAGAGAGAGGGGAGAGAGAGAGAGAGAGAGAGAGAGAGAGGAGGGAGGGAGGAGAGAGAGAGAGAGAGGGAGGGAGAGAGGGAGAGAGAGAGAGGGAGAGAGGGAGAGAGAGAGAGAGAGAGAGAGAGAGAGAGAGATTTGGGAGCGCTTGACCTATATTTTTCTTTTCTTACCATCAGAGCATTGAGTGGGTGAGACTGCAGGAAACAAAATTATTTAAAAAAATAAGGAGTGTCCCGTGGTGACTGACTGTGCTGCAATGTGAACGATCAAGGTTATGATTAATAAAGGATGAACAGGAATCCTGTTCCACTGCAGTGAGATGCTCTGCAGGCTACAGGTGGACCATGATACAGCCCTTCCATTCCATTATATTACATCACATCACTGGCATTTAACAGACGCTCTTATCCAGAGCGACTTACATAGCATTTACCAAGCATTCATACTGCTGGATATATCCTGAAGCAACAACGCTGGTTATGTACCGTGCTCAAGGGTACAGCTGACAATGTCCTACCTGGGAATCGAACCCGTGACCTGTTAAGTTACAAGATTTAAAGTTACCCACAAGTTAGGGGAACGTGATACAAAATAATTTCCCTGGATCTGCACCGCTGCAACAATAGGTTGTGAGGGTACTGGCATCACAGGGCACGAGAGTGGGGTGTTTTTTTGTAAAAGTAAACATCCCGCTTCTGCACTTAACGGTCTCGTACTACAGCTGCCCGAGCCCCATTAGTCACACCTGAGTCTGCGGGCCTTATTATGAGCTAGAATATTCGGCTCAACATTAAGCCAGAGATGAGGCTCATTAATCCGATAAGGGGCCGGCTGCGAGTTTGGTGAGAAGAGAGAAAGTGTAATCTCCCCCTCTAAAGCAGAAGTGCCTTTAAGGACAGTCAGAGCAGGGGGGATATACTCATAAGCTCGTTTTTTTTTTTTTTGGCTCCCGAAAGCTGAGCCTGCTCCTCTTGATAAATCCCGGCTGCCTGGCCTGCCTGGCCCCCCTCTCGTCCTGTTCCAGGGATCAGAAAATGGATCGGACAGCTATTACACGACACTTAAAGGAGTGTGGAAAACTGAAAAAGGTGGCTGCTCTGAACTTGGGGTTGGGGGTGGGAAGGGGGTGGGCGGGGGCGGGGGCGGGGGTGGGGGTGGGGGGGTGGGGGGTGTTCTGTCACAGAGAGGTTCTGGTTAGCAGACTCTGGGTGAGGCTGGGTTGTGGGGGTTGGGGGGGGTGGGGGGTGGGGGTGTTCTGTCACAGAGAGGCTCTGGTTAGCAGACTCTGGGTGAGGCTGGGTTGGGGGGGTTGTGGGGGTTGGGGGCTGGGGGTGTTCTGTCACAGAGAGGCTCTGGTTAGCAGACTCTGGGTGAGGCTGGGTTGTGGGGGGGTTGGGGGGTGGGGATGTTCTCTCACAGTACGGTGCTGGTTAGCAGACTCTGGGTGAGGCTGGGTTGTGAGGGTGGGGGGGTGGGGATCTCTGTCACAGAGCAGTTCTGGTTAGCAGACTCTGGGTGAGGCTGGGTTTGCATGACTGAGCTCCTGGAGGAAACCAGGCCAGTGCACTCCAGGGCTCCATGAGTAATTATCTCAGGTGCGGAAGATTACACATATGGGCCCACTCGTGCAATTCGTCTTCCTGGTACTCTTCAGGCGAAAAGATAACTCTGCAGATAAATTCAGAACATATATATCAATCATGTATACACTATATTCTGAAAAGAAAAAAGTACCTTTTTCTGGCGTACACCTTTGCTCGATATGTATATATGTGTATATATGTATATATGTGTATATATATATATATATATAGATATATATATGTATACCCATATCGAGCGAATGTCTATGTATATGTATGTATATCTATTACATACATATGCATAATCATACTTGCGTATGTGTGTAATAAAGTACATAAAGAATTGGAAAATTTATTAAAAACTATACTGAATAAATATTGTTGAACCTGTATGCATTACATTACATTACAGGCATTTAGCAGATGAAGATTTTTCCACAGTTTTGACGGTTCTTTGCTTTCTCCTGTCTCCTGTCGTGCAGTGCACCGTGACTCGGGCGTGGTCACCCAATCACAGCCGACCGAGGACAAGGGCCCCTTCTCCTGCGCAGCCAATCGGATCTCTCCACAGCAGACCACGCTACTCTGTGCGCCAGGGGCCGCTGTGGCAGATCAGGTAAAGCCGTCCTCCCTCCAGCCAGCCAGGGGGCGCTATGTGTAATTTCCACAGTCAAGCCTCTTCCTGTGCTAACACTTCCTTTGCAGCGGTGCCATTGGCTGAGGGTGTTGAGGGTAATGATATGTGTAGCCTCACTTTAGAAGGAACCTTACTGAACTGTGAGCTGGATTAAGTTGGCACTCCGATCTGAGATAAGTCTAACCTAACCTCTAGGGATGTGCTTTGTTGATAATCCGATGGTCAGTTGCATGTTCTTATGGATCATTATCTTGTGTTGGTGAAAGCGGCAGTTCAAACTGGCTCAACTGTCGACACAATCCTTTGCCACACTGTAGGACAGTGGTGCCAAATCATGTGTAATGGAGACTCCAGAGCATGCAGGTTTATATTCCCACCAGTTACTTCACCTGCTGATTTCACTAATTATTACCCTCCTGTCTGCTCGAAGGTGTGGTAATTAGTGAAATCCACGCGTGTCGGGATTGGCTTGGAATGAAAACCTGCATACTCTGAGCTGTCCATGTCACATGATTTGGCACCACTGCCGTAGGAGCATCTTGGGGTGAAGACCATAACATGTGCAGTACCACGCCCCCAGGGGGCGCCCTTTGTCTGAAAATACACTTGCTGCCAGTGGCACTCTAGGAAGCACTCTAGCAGGAGTGTGCAATCTTACCCGAAAAGGGGAAGGTGTGGGCGTAGGTATTTGTTTCAGCCTACCACTACAACACCTGATTCTGCTTATCAAGGTTTTGATGAAAAGACCACGATTAGTTAATTAGTTGAGTGAGGTGTTGTAGTGCCGAGCTAAAACATAAACCTGCACCCACGCCGGCCCTTTCTGGATAAGATTGGACACCCCTGTACTCTAGCAACTGAGAGTGGAAGGTTTATTCTTTCAGCTCACCCTCTCCATGAGGAAGTTTTTATTTTCTCTGTAAGATAAGAGGGTGCATTACTGCCAAAGTCATGAAATGGCTTGGGGTGGGGTGGGGTGGGGGGGCGGGGGCGGGAGCGGGATTGCGGGGGCAGGGGCGGGGGGGATTTAAAAAAGAGAGGCTTGTGCTGTCAGGACTCATCTTTCACAGTCTTCCTCACGAGAAGAGACCGGGGTTGTTGGCGGCAAAGTTGACATCATGTATTTGGACAAGAAGCGTGACTGGATCGAATGCAATCCTGCTTCTGACTGTGGAAGAGTTTCAGCCTCCATAGACCCAGCACAGCAGCTAGAGTTTAGCTATGAGGGGAGCTAGCCTGCTTATCAGCTACGAGGTACAGCAGCTCATAAACACGTTCAGGTTGTGTTTTCTGTGTCTGCCTGTACGGAGTCACGAGAGAGGAAATGTATTCCGCCAGGTGTGAAATAGACCGTCGGTGTTTATGCAACACCAGAAGTAGCGCATCAGCGATAATTTCCAGGTTGCTCGTTAGGAGAAACAGGGCTTGACGCAACTCGGTGTGTAGAAACGTTTCCCTCGCAGATCTCGTTTTTTTAACTGGCTGAGTGCAGAAGTCTGGGCCCCAAAATGAGAAGAGAAAATTGGAGTAAAACCTGCATGCTTATTTTCTCCTGAATATTCGATGGTGCGCTGACCTAATGTAGTGATATAAAAATAGCGGAGGCCTGCACTCTTGTTTGCAGACAACAGAAGTCTGATTTATTGCACAGATGTTTTGCCCATTAGGGCTTCATCAGCGCTGTCAGATCAGTCTAAATTAGGCCGACCAGACGTCCTTCTTTTTTTACCCAGACATTTAATCTTTTTGGGACTGAAAACAATACATATAATATAATCTAATACGTAGTCTAAATGAAGCCACCATAATCTAAATGAACAGCACATCTTCTGTTAGTTTCCTGCCTTTATTATTGCTTGTTAGGTGAGGTTTCCACAGTGGTTCACTCATGAGAAGGACAAGGAGAGAGCAAATCAAAATCAGAGAGAATAACCGTTTTATCAGTGCTTGTAGGGTCCACTTCCTCCTCCTAGTAGATGACCAATGAGAGAAGAGGAAACTGTAGGGGGCGTAGCAGTGTAGTGTAGTGTAGTGGTTAAGGAACTGGGCTTGTAACCAAATGGCTGTTGGTTTGATTCCCAGGTAGAACACTGCTGTTGTACCCTTGTGCGAATTTGCTTCACTATATAAATCCAGATGTTTATGGAATGACTGGATACTACTGTATCTAAAAGAAGAAAAAAATTATAAGTTGTGTAAAGTTGCACTCTGGATAAGAGTATCTGTAATATAAAGAGGCAATCTATTTTCTTTATATCTGTATTTATATGTTTACATTATTTAAAAAATAAAACCAAAATTTTGCGCTCACAGCTTTCAAATGCATGCCCCGTAGCATCTGCAAACCGTGTCTGTAAACTACAATGTAAACTGACGGTTCACTAGGACTAAGAACATGCTCTGTGAGTTGCCATGGGGACTATCAGGCATCACACACACGGTCACATGCAGAAGTGCAGCCCTGCAGCAGACTAAAGCATGGGGCTCAAATGAAAAGTGCTGTATAATTTGATGAATAAATCACACAAAGAGGGCCGGATTATATATTCCACAGTGTTTCTTTTCTTTTCTTTGTGTGTTTTATTTATTTATTTTTTATTTTTTACTGTTGTGGAGGGTCCATTCAGCCGCTGAAAGGATCGGGTGATCCCTGTTTTGTCCTGGGGTAACTGGAGACGAGGCCCATAATATACCGCGGATTGGCACCCCCTGCATTGGCGGTGGTTGGCATCGGTTTCAGTGGCACCACGTGGGCACGGTCTGCACCTGGAACAATCTGCCGCAGAGCCTTTACATTCAACCCACATTCCCTGGCCTCTTCCTTTATACTGAGAAGGGTTTTTTTTCACAGCTGCTTGATAGTCTAGCGCTGTTCTGTCTTTTCTTTTAACCTACAATTAAATGGAAATGACATTTCTGGCTATATTAATAATGCATATCTTAATTTTTTCCCCCTGATCACATTGAGATTTTTTTTTTTTTCGGGTCACATTTAATACTCAAGTCGTCTGGACATGCGAACTACGTGACTAAAGAATGCAGACTCGCTCCCCTATCGAAACCTGACCCTCAAGAAACCCAAACCCTTGAATGAGGATAGATTGGGCTGTAGTTAAAAGTATAGAATTACATTTTATAACTGACTTTGGGGCACTCTACTCCATAACTGTAATCCGTTTAATGCAATAAGCAATCAGTGCCCTTCCTGTTCTTACCACTCAATCAAGAGATATTGAGGGATTTTTCTTTTCAGTCTGTCACATGTTGCAGACTCAACTAAAATAGCTTATCTGCATTATTTTTTCTTATCACTAAAAAGTCAATTTTTTCATATTTATTGCTTAGAATCATGCCATACGTACATAATAGAAAGAGGCAATCTATTTTCTCTATATCTATATTTATATGTCTACACTCTTTGAAAAAAAAAGTAACCATTTTGTGCTCACAGCTTTCAAATGCATACCTGTAACCTCACATACAAAACAATTCGCAGCTCTGTGTGCTGTGGATCTGTGATTGATTAAATTTCACCCTGTGACGAGCCACTGTCAATCACCGCCTTTTCTTATCCTCGCAATTCACATTTTTATCCAAAATATACAAAAACATGGCTGAATGCCTTCAGCACATTGCAGTTCCCTTCCCTTCAGGGGCTGTTCATTGTTTATCCTAGAAACGAGTCTGGCTCAGCAGTGTTGATGGCTAATTAAGAACACGTTTAATTAATGACTAGCAAGCGACAACAGTTTCTCTAATGCAAATAAGTTCCGTAACAATTCGTGAGATCCTTTCGCGAGATCTCTCGGCTGTGGAAACCAATTTCAAAACCCTCATGATTTTATTGCTTTTAATACGTGGAAAGGGGAACGCTATCGCACGCAAAACTGAAACGCGTGGACAGATATCGCCCTTCTGGTCTCTGGCCTAAACCTGCTTACAGAGCTCCTCAGAAGTCCAGCCAGGGGGAAAAATCGCCACTTGCTTTCTGCAGCTGGACTGCGATAACGAACTAGACGAGGTTTTTTTTTTTTTGAAAGGGACACGGTTGCGTTGTAATCTTGAGAAGAGCAGAGTGTGGAAGAACAGCGCAGCTTGTGGGGAAATAGTCCTCTACTCTCAGACTGATGATCCCCCCCCCCCCCCAGCTGCCGTGCGGGGAGGTTCTGTCCATGGCGGGTCGAGAGTTTTGGAGGTCTCTGGGTCTGCGTGCCCCCTGGGTTGTTCTGAACTGGGAGGCTGTTACAGCAGATTCTGCAGTGTTGTCATATGGTCTCATTCCTGCTTTATGAGACCGTCATATGGTCTCATTCCTGCTTTATGAGACCGTCATATGGTCTCATTCCTGCTTTATGAGACCGTCATATGGTCTCATTCCTCCTCTTTATCCTTTCCTCCTCCCCCTCTCGTGTTCTGTAGTTGTTTTGTTTTTTCTTGGAGTGACCCCAGTGGGGTCAGGTCAGAGGGTGGCTTTGGGGTCCAGGGCTGTTGATGTGCTGCTGGTTGCCCATGACACCCACCCACATGTGCCCACACATGTAATGAACACATGCCTACAGGCCCACCCTCCCACACATCTGTGCATACATGCCCATATACCCTCAAACATGTATGAACACATACACGTGCACTCAAACCAACCAACCCACACGTGCACGCATAAACACACAGGCATTTACCCAGCAGTGACCCATTAACATGTGCACATGCTGCTCGCGTGCCTGAATTCAGCCAATCGCCTCTCATTCACCCAAAATGCTCTGTTGCAGCAAAATGTCTGGACCGGTGATCACTTTGATCAAGACGTTGTTTTGCATCCGACAGGCACGGCATGCTGGATCTGGGCCTTTGCAGATGTTCTCTGCGCACAGTTAATTGCGCCCGCTAAAATATTCATAGAGATGAATCTGATATGTTTGTTTGAATTAGGCCACTGGCAGGAGATCTCGCTTATTGTCGAGCGCCGCTAGTCCTTCTCGTGAGTGTTATTGCTGTATAACTTTGGAGTATTGGATTTCAGGGCCCACCACACCACTCATATTATGGAGAGCAACGTATACTTCAGCAGGTGAAAGCTCTCAGGTTGCTCCTCCTTTGAAAGTGCAGAGAAAGAAGAGTATGATGCTTTTCTCTTTTAGCTCAGGTACAGTAGCATACAGTTGGATGCTATCGAAGGCTGTTTGAAAATGAAAGATTAACCCCCGGTCTGCTGAGACCGCTGTCCGCACTGAGGCCCTATTCTGGTCCCAGACACTGTGACTGATCGCTGTGACTGCTCATGTCGATAATGTCCTGTTCTGATGATGAACACACTGACTGACAGTGTAGCTTGGTTGTGATACTGAACACTGTGACTGCTGTCCACACTGACTGCTCAGAAAGCAGGGGCTGCTGGCCTGCTTTTCCACAATGCCAGTCTGTACTGATACTGAACACTGTGACTGCTGTCCACACTGCCAGCTTGCACTGACACTGAACACTGTGCCTGATACTGAACACTGTGACTGATACTGAACACTGTGACTGATCCGCACACTGTGCCTGATGATGAACACTGTGACTGATCCGCACACTGTGCCTGATGATGAACACTGTGACTGATACTGAACACTGTACCTGATCTGCGCACTGTGCCTGATAATGAACACTCTGACTGATACTGAACACTGTGCCTGATAATGAACACTGTGTCTGATGATGAACACTGTGACTGCTCAGCACACTGTGCCTGATACTGAACACTGTGACTGATCCGCACACTGTGCCTGCTACTGAACACTGTGCCTGATACTGAACACTGTGACTGCTCAGAAAGCAAGGGCTGCTCTCTCACAGGCTGCTGACTGGCCTGGGGCAGGGCAGGTCCCTCAGCATGTTCCCCTGTGCCTGAGCGCCGCCGCTTCCTCTCCCGACCAATCAGGGCCGAGGAGACGGGACGGGTGCAGCGGACCGTCGCGGTTCATGTTGCATTTCCATCAGTGAGTCAGATCCGCGGCTGGAGAAGTTCCTGCGCTCCCTCCCTCCTTCCTCACCCCTCTCTTCTCCCCTTTGTCTCTCAAGGTTTTTCTCTCTCTCACTCTCACACATACACTCGCTGGTCCCAGGAGACAACGACTCCGAAGGGGCAAGGATGAGCGAGCACTGTGCACTGTGTGTGTGTGTGTGTGTGTGTGTGCGTGCGCGCATAACTATAAATGGGTGTGTCGGTAAATGTGTGTATATGTATGTTCTGTGTGTTTGTGTATGCATAATTATGTATGTGTGTGCATTTAACTGTGTGTGTGCGTGTGTGTGTGTGTATATGTGTGTGCGCATGTTCCGTGTGTTTATGTGTGCATAATTATGTACTGTAAGTGTGTGCCTTTAACGCTGTGTGTGTCTGAGGTGTCTGTGTATGTGTATGACTGTGTGCTTGCGACTCTGTGAATCTGTGTGAGCTTGTGTGACTCAGTGTGTGTATGCATGAGGTTGTGTGACTCAGTGTGTGTATGTGTGAGGTTGTGTGACTCAGTGTGTGTATGCATGAGGTTGTGTGACTCAGTGTGTGTATGTGTGAGGTTGTTTGACTCAGTGTGTGTGTATGCATGAGGTTGTTTGACTCAGTGTGTGTATGTGTGAGGTTGTGTGACTCAGTGTGTGTGTATGCATGAGGTTGTTTGACTCAGTGTGTGTATGTGTGAGGTTGTGTGACTCAGTGTGTGTGTATGTGAGGTTGTGTGACTCGGTGTGTGAGCCCATTGCCTTGCGTGTACTGTACCGTCTCCCTGTCTGCTCTGATAGCACGTCATGAGGCTGATGAGCCTCTAGTGAGCTGAGTGGGCTGATGCGTTCTGATGGGGTGGAAGAGCCAAAGCCAACCTCACGCTTCTCTCTAAGGGTTGCTGGTTTTGGACCGGAATGTCTGTTTTTCAAATTATTTGTGCCAGCCACGGTTTGTGGTCCCGACCCTACAATATCAGTGTCTGGGTTAAATAATTCACGTGTTTGTGTGAGGGCGTGTGCGCCGATTCATGCACACATGGATGCATGCGCGTGTGCGGGCGCAGCTATTGCGGATTTGCGCTTGTCTTCTTCTTACCCCCAACAACCCCACCCCCCCCTCAACCCCAAAGCTCCAAACCCCTGGTCTGTGATCGGTTTTGACAGCCCAACCCCCTCATCCCCTCTTTGCGGTCAAGGTTCTAGCTACTCCCCCCCCCACCCACGCCCACCATCCCCCAGCAGCGGACGGCCAAACTTCACCAACGTACACGTGCATGGTGTCCGGTTTTGACACATTCTAAATCTGGCAACCCTGGTTCTATCCACTGCTGGGGTCTGTTCACTAGGCTTCTCTTACCCTCTTGAGACCGATCATCCGTACTCTGCATCGCTCGGTGAAGCCACAGGACCACACAGTCCCCACAGTCGCCTTGTGCAACTCAGTGGCTGTTCTCATTCACAATAAACTCATACAATAGTAAATGTGCTGCATTTATTATTCATCTTTGTCATTTATAATAATTGCTCTCAGTCTGGGAAAGCAGTCTGGGTTCTTCTCATTAGGTAGTTTGTGCATGTTTTTCTTCACTAATTCCATCGAGCATATGGTTCCCTTCGCCAAACCCGCCCGCACAGTGTTTGGAAGTGGTGGTGTGTGAGTTGCTGCTTGGTGTGTCAGTGCGGTGCGCTGTCAGTGCGGTGCGCTGTCAGTGTGGTGCACAGATTCTCGGTGTATCTTAAATATTTCAACAGTTTTGATGCTGCTGAAGTTTTGGAACACTCCTGACGCACAGAACCCCTGAATTTTTCAGAAATCTTGTCAACATTTTTACTAACCCAGAGCATACCATCATACGAAATAAGAATTTCGTTCTGAATTATTGAATTATATATATTTTTTTAAATCACCAGCACTCTGCTTTTTCCCCTCGGTGTCTAAAAGGTCGATGTGTTTTTCGGGGGGGGGTTGTTGCACTGCACAGTTGGCAGGAGAGAGCAGCTTGAGGACATATGCTGCATAAGACGTGTCGGTTTCTGCGGTTTCTGTGGCGCATTAGCATTCAGTGACGGTTCGCCTGGATTCGGGACGGGCTGCGCCGATCTCGGAGGCGTAAAATCTGGGCAGGCTTCAGAGGCGAGCGAGGGCTGGACCATCTCCCGCGTTCGCTCCCCGATTCCACGGCTTCCTTCATCTCTCTCTCTCTCTCTCTCTCTCTCCCCCCCCTCTCTCTCTCTCTCTCCCTCTCTCTCTCTCTCTCTCTCTCCCCTCTCTCTCTCTCTCTCTCCCTCTCTCTCTCTCTCTCTCTCTCCCTCTCTCTCTCTCTCTCTCTCTCTCTCTCCCCCTCCGTCTCTCCCTCTCTCTCTCTCTCTCTCTCTCTCCTTTGATGCGATGTGATTTATTCGGTTGGAGTCGCGCACGAGCGGGAGCGTTGCTCATTTTTGCGGGCGCTTTTAGCCCGTGGCGAACTAAACTCTTCAACCGGAGTCGTCAGCACAAACCCCGCGCTTGCCAGAAAGCGTTGCCGTCGTTGTGTAAGGAACCCTTTGTCGTCCTGCTTGCAGCGCTCTTTCAAGGAAGGCTTAATGCGACACGAAATTACCGAATTGTGTTCTTAGCAACTCTAAAGTTTTAATAACGGCTCAGGGGGTTGCTAATGGAAACTACCCAGGCTAGCGGTTTTATAGGTGCTTTTCCAGCACAGTGCTAAATCTGGCCTTCCTCAGCCCATGTCTGTGAATTGGTTATATAACGCCGTGCATTAGCCTCGGTTATCGTCCAGTAAACTTGCTTCCAGTTTAAAGGACTGTCCTTCCTGCTGTCTTTGCACGGAAGGCATTAAGGCCCGTATGTGAAAGAGCTTTGGGCTGCTGTCACTGTGGATTCCTGCCCTCTTGTCACTCGTTCAACCCTTTGAAGAGCAGGGATTTTGCTGGAATGTTTTTGAAAATCCGGAATTGGATTTTTTTCCAGTGCAGTCTCGTTGCATGGTAACAGGAAGAAAAAAA
>CM077287.1:6857710-6977710 GCA_039654925.1 Anguilla pacifica | reverse complement strand
GGGTGAGTAATGCCTTTTACACTGCTGTATCACCACAGAGAAGTGAGAGATGGTTTTGTCCTCTTTCTTGTTCAGCATCACTCATTTTCTCACTCGTTTTTTTCTTTCTCTCCCTCACTGTCTCTCTCTCTCTTTCTGTCTCTCTCTTCTCTGTCTTTCTCTCTATTTGTCTCTCTCTCTCTCTCTCACTGAGAGACTGGCGTTGATGTGAGTTTGTTTATATACAGTAAACATTGTAGCACATTGTAATATGCAGTAGCAAGCGTCTGGTTTTTTCCCCAAAAGCCGGCTTTGTTACTTAACCCAAGGCCCGCGTGGAACACTTGGCTTTATCTTTAGCTGCCTTTGGTTCATGCTTCCGTCATACGCTGCACATGTGCGTCTCACATGCATTTTTGAAAACAGCCCCCAGGCATGCATCTGTTTGCTCCCCTTAATTATTTTGCATGTTTAATTTGCAGTTTTCTCGCCGTCTGCCGGACTAGAAGATAACACGTGTTAGGGAATGCCATATTGCATGATTTGCAGTGCATAGAATCATGGCACACTCTGCAAAAATAAATTAAATAATTAATTTTGTAGTTGCATACATTCACAATTATGCAACCAACCACTCGATTACATTGGAACTGTAGGATATTACCTTCAGATTTTTCTATAGATAAATATGATGTTGTACATTATGCAATACTGTACCAGCATAGATTGGCCTTACCATAAATGCAGTATGTGCACATTCCAGTATGTACTGTATGTTCTGGCAAAAGTCTGATCTTGATCTTCTGCAAAATTAATGCTGTAGAAATGACCTTCAATTTCCTTGGAAACATTTTTTCATGCTCTCTTGCATAGATTAATCGAAAAAGCAAACATTTGACCTCGCTTGGTGAATATGTGTCGTGGCACTTTGTCGGAAAAGTTCAATCAAAAAATGTCTCCTGCACTTCCTGGATTGGAGCCATTCTTTGAGGTCCATGCTTGAGACGCCCTGACAAATTCCAGGCTAACCCATGATGTCCTCCACAATGTTACTGGAATGTTCCGTCAATGTCACAGCACTGCCACAACAGGGCAGCAACGTTGTGGGGACGTTTTGCGTTAGCTGGGATGCCCGCAAATGTGCGTGACGAGAGGAATCCTAATCCTTCTCTCTTCCCTCCCTGTCTCTCCATCCTTCTCCCTCTCCGTCTGTGTCCCTGTGTGCAGGTGCCCGCCGCCGTGACCCAGCCCCACACGGGTAGAGCGGGGGCATGGCGGGCAGCCCGGGGCTCTGGTGGCCCGCCCTGCTGCAGCTGCTGATGACGGCGGCCACCTCGCTGTGCCAGGGGTGCCCGCAGCGCTGCGACTGCGCCCCGCAGCTCCGGTCCGTGGCGTGCCAACGCAAGCGGCTGACCGCCATCCCGGAGGGCGTCCCCATGGAGACGCGGGTGCTGGACCTCAGCCACAACCGCCTGCGCTGGGTGGAGCACGGCGACCTGGCGCCCTACCCGCGCCTGGAGGAGGTGGACCTGAGCGAGAACGTCATCAGCGTGCTGGAGCCCAACGCCTTCGCCGCGCTGCGGGGGCTGCGCGTGCTGCGTCTCCGGGGCAACCAGCTCAAGCTGGTGCCCATGGGCGCCTTCGCCCGCCTGGGCAACCTGACCACGCTGGACCTGAGCGAGAACCGGATCGTCATCCTGCTGGACTTCACCTTCCAGGACCTGCAGAGCCTGCGGCACCTGGAGGTGGGCGACAACGACCTGGTCTACATCTCCAACAAGGCCTTCGTGGGCCTCCTGGGGCTGGAAGAGCTGACCATCGAGCGCTGCAACCTGACCTCCATCTCGGGCCAGTCGCTGTCCTACCTGCGCAACCTGGTCACGCTCAGGCTGAGGCACCTCAATGTGGCGGCCCTGGAGGACCAGAACTTCCGCAAGCTGGGAAGCCTGCGGGGGCTGGAGATCGACAACTGGCCCTACCTGGAGTACATCTCCCCCCTCAGCTTCCAGGGCCTCAACCTGAACTGGCTGTCCATCACCAACACCAACATCACCTCCGTCCCCTCCGCGTCCTTCCGCAACCTGGCCCACCTGACCTCCCTCAACCTCTCCTACAACCCCATCTCCACGCTGGAGGCCTGGGCGTTCCGCGACCTGGTGAGGCTGAAGGAGCTGCACCTGGTGAGCACCGGGCTGGCGTCGGTGGCCGGCCACGCCCTGGGCGGCCTGCGGCAGATCCGCACGCTCAACCTGTCCGGCAACGAGCTGACCACGCTGGAGGAGGCCTCCTTCCACTCGGTGAACAGCCTGGAGACGCTGCGGGTGGACGGCAACCCGCTGTCCTGCGACTGCCGCCTGCTGTGGATCCTGCAGCGGCGCAAGACGCTCAACTTCGACGGGTGCGCGCCCGTGTGCGCGGGTCCTGCCGAGGTGCGGGGCCGCACCCTCAGCACCTTCTCGGACTCGGCGCTCTTCGACTTCTTCACCTGCCAGAAGCCGAAGATCCGGAACCGGCGGCTGCAGCAGGTGACGGTGCGGGAGGGCCAGCCCGTCTCTTTCGTGTGCCAGGCCGAGGGCGAGCCGGCGCCCGCCATCTTCTGGATCTCCCCGCAGCGGTGGCGGATCACGGCCAAAAGCGGCGGGCGCGTGACGGTGCTCCCCGGCGGGACCCTGGAGATCCGCTACGCCCAGGTGACCGACAGCGGCACCTACATCTGCATCGCCAGCAACGCCGGCGGCAACGACACCTACTTCGCCACGCTGACGGTCAGGGGCCTGCCGCCGGACGCCGCCCTGGTGGCCAACCGCACCTACTACGCCGGCGACCTCAACGACACCAACCTGAACGACACGCGCGTCTTCCTCAAGTTTACCCTGGACCTGAAAACCATCCTGGTTTCCACGGCGATGGGCTGCATCACCTTCCTGGGAGTGGTGCTCTTCTGCTTCCTGCTGTTGTTTGTGTGGAGTCGCGGCCGCGGGCAACACAAGAACAACTTCTCAGTGGAGTACTCCTTCAGGAAGGTGGACGGCCCGTCCGCGAGTGGAGGCCAGGGAGGCGCGCGCAAGTTCAACATGAAGATGATCTGAGACTGTCCCTATCCCTAAACCTAACCCTGAGCCTAACCTAATCCTAAACCTAAATCTAAGCCTAAATCTAAGCTTAAACCTAACCTAACCCTGACCCTAAGCCTAAGACTAACCTAACCCTAAACCTATCCCTAAGCCTAAATCCTAAACCTAACCCTAACACTATCCCTAAACCTAACCTAATCCTAAACCCTAAATCTAAGCCTAAGCCTAACCTAATCCTAGCCCGAAGTCTAAGTCTAAGCCTAACCTAACCCTATGTCGAACCTTAAACCTAAGCGTAAACCTAACTTAACACTGACCCTAAGCCTAACACTAAGCCTAAGCCTAAGACTAAACCTAACCCTGACCCTAAGCCTGACCTAACCTTAAACCTAACCCTAACCCTAAGTCTAAGCCTAAATCTAACATAACCCTGACCCTAAGCCTAACCTAACCCTAAGCTTTACCCAACGCACATCTGTGACTTTAACTCACACCACTGTCACATTTTCTCAAGAAAACTACGAAAGGACTTTTTTTTTCTTGGGAGGAGACCAAAACAAAACTATATACGTACTCTAGAATGTCAGCAGGTAGAACAGACTACCTTTTACGTTGCAGACCATTTTGAATATGAACTTTGGAATTCTCGCCAGTTGTTTATGTTTTAAAGAGTTGCATGGATGGAAGTCCTCTGATCTCACCATTTACAGTGTGAAGCCCGGGCAATTCCAGGCTTCCTCTGCCCACTGTGTAACTGAATATTTCATCCATTCGATGATCTCTTCTGCCGGGTCTCATCCGTTGCTGGTTGATAAAGCAATGGAAGCACTTGTTGAGTGGAAACAATGCAGTTTACCTCAACTGAGAGGTCAAGCTTGCTGAAAGCTATGCTCAGCTCCTCCGATTTTGATACCTTCTCTCCAGAACTATCCCGTGGCAGCTAGGAGGTTGGAAGCGTCTCCCATAATGCTTTGCAATGCTTGACTAAAAGGCAGCCTCGCCCGTGCGCTCTGGTAGCTACACAATTGATTTCTGATGACATTTGTTTTTTTGCTAAGGCCTATTAAGCAATTAAAGTTTAAGTAATTCTCTGACATCTACTGTTATTGGTAGTCTCCGAGATTTAGCTCTAAATGGAAAAAACAAGTTATTTTTATCCTGCCATAAATGGAACAATACACAACAAAAATTATATCCGTGCAAACTCGTCAAGTTGGTTATCACCACTTTTTTCCCCATGCAAAATATATTCTGTAGAGTGTATTTATAAAAGGATATCTGGAAGTCCAATCCACATTGACCAACTTTTCTCACTGCCAATGAAAGATGAGACTATGCCTGACAGTCTTTGCCTGCAGTGCATTGTGGGAGAGCCTCCAAATCTGCATGTACTTACACTGTAAAGTTGATTTTGTAATAGAATATCGCAAAGTTTTATATATCTGTTGTTTAAATGTCAATTGATGGGGAACTGAATACCTTGCTTAAAAAGGAAAAAGTAATCCAGTTGAATGCAGTTTTACATACAATTTAATTAACTGGCAACACATCCAGCACCTCTCAAAAAATTGCAATAATGGCGGTAATGTAATAAGGAAGAATTATTATAATATGTATTTGAATCTGTTATGGATGGTAAACGAATGTATGCTTCTGGTGGATGTCTTGTACGGGCTGGGGTAACCTGTGAGCTTGGAACCAGAACTTGGGGGGGGTGGGGGGGTCGTAGCCCCAGACTATATGGTTACTGAGGAGGAAGGTGGAAGGTTGAGCAGGAGATGTACGGGGTGGTCAGATTTCTGCTGTATTCAGCACTAAATTGATAAATGAATGCAGTTCATTAGGTGAAAAGAGCATAATCCCATGGATTACCTGGACCAAGGTTTACGCCCCCCCTTCCCCCTCTGAGCTGAGCATCTACCTTCTCTCACACCACTGTGCACCAACGGACTGCCAAAGACTGACTGCCAATGTATTGCGTGGGGGTATTGTTGAGAGAGTTGGCACCACTGCATATCAGACCAGCAGGCATGCTCACAGGGTCTCTGACTCTCTCACACATATGCGTACACAAACACACACACACACGCACACACACATACACACACATACACACACATACACACAGGTACGCACACACGCACGCACGCACACACACACACACACACAGATTCACACAGGCACACACCCCCACACACATACATGCACACACACAGGCACACACACACACACGCACATTCACACACACACACACCCACACACACAGGCACATGCACACACACACACAGGCACATGCGCACACACACACACACACACACTTACACAGGCACCCCCCCCCCCCACCCCACACACACACATACACACACACACACACACGCGCGTCAGCCTAGTCCAGGTAGCAGACTCCTCCCAGCCCTACAGACTCCATGTATGAACATGGGAAGAGGTGTAAAGACGTGTACTGCTGCCTGCCTGTCTGTCTGTCCGTCCGTCCGTCCGAATGCATGTTTCTCTCTCTCCTGAGCCATAACCCTGTTAAAATTCAGCAATACAGAACCCATGCGTCACGTGAGCTTTGTGTCTCACATTTCTGTCATTTCCTAATTTTTTGTGTATGCGTATGTGTATATATGTACAGTTATTTTGCTGTATTGATGGGTTCAATAGATTACTTCATTTGCTCACACCTTTATCCAAAGGGTAGCATTGTCACGGATTATCTTTAGAGGTAATGTACTGTATTTAAGTTATATTTAGTCTTTTGCTGTAGTAGCTAATAGCGATAACATGGTAACATGGTGTTATTATTCGTAGTAGTATTGTAATATATTTAATAAGGGGAGCTTCAGAGTTCTGGTCAGTGCTGGCATGTCCAGCACCGCATTGCAGGCCTATAGCACAGGCAAGGATAGGGTACAGTTATTATTATTTTTTTCTGTGTTGCCTAGTTACGGCTCACACATGACGTCAGTGTGGCTCCCGCTCCATGTGGGTGCATTCTCATCAGACCTGGGTCAAATACTTATTTGTTTTGTATTCAAATACTTTTCTACGCTTTACTGATCTTGTCTGGTGTATTGGAACCAATGAAATACTCTCAAAAAGTGCAAACCTCGCCTTCTGGTCACACTGGAAGGCTCAATTAAACCAGGCAAGATCAATAGAGCACAGAAAAGCATTTCAATCCAAAACAAAAATAGGTATTTGACACCAGGTGTGGTTCTCATTCAGCCACACTCCACAGTGTTGAAGTTTGCCACTGCCTCTACCACTGGAGGGCGCTGTTTTGCCAAACCTTTCATTTCCAGAGAGGTTGTTATTAAAAAGGCATACGTGCCTCGGTGGTGGTCAGTGTGTACGTGTTTTGTTATCCGTAAGTGCGTGTTTGTGTCCTTTTGCCTCCACCACCATGCTGTCATATCTCTATTTCCTCTTGCTTTGTTTTACTAAAACAGAATTAACCAGTGCAGCTTTTCTGCAAGGCAGGGCTGAGCTGAGCTTAATGTGATGTCCAAACAGGGTAAAACAGGACATTGGTTACTGTATTTGCAATACAACAAAAAAAAACAAAAAAGTAAATGAAAAGTTATGCTTATCAGAGACACACAATAATAATAATGTGTTGGTTGTTCTCTGCTGGCTAGAGAAATGTAAGGTTGATTTGGCTCAGATAGCTGGGAGCAATAAATCGTCAGTGGTCACACGATCAGTGTGTCTGAAACGCTGGGGGGGGGGGTTCATGTAAATATTAGTCTGTCAGTCACCACCCCCCAGAGTCCTTGTCTGGTCTCCCTTCCCATTATGTCCTTGTGTGTGAGGTACAGCGAAACACGGTGACACAGGGAGGCCCGATTGGCTCTCTCCGCCTCCGCCTTTCTCTCACCCTAGCCTCGTCCAGCTCTCTGTGATGTCATCTGACCCCCAGGTGCTCCCCCCGATGAGGTGATCGGTCAGAAGGGCTCAGTGAATTCCTGCCCTTTGTCAGCAGTGTCATGGGTTAGCTCGTGCTAGCTCTGCGCCGCATATCAGCTGCCCTTTCCGTCATCCTCTGCAGCCCCAGGTTTTTTTTCTCCCCTTCTGGTTTATACAAAACTGAGAATTTATCATTATGACTCTGACCAGACAGCATTTCTGAAAAAATCAACATTTCTTCATTTTTTTTTATTTAAGTTGAGTCATTTTTTTTTTTTGTAAATGACTTGAGAATTTTTTACATTCGTCGTGGTCAGAGTCGTTTTTTTTGTTTTGTTTGTTATTTTTAAAGCAGGATGCGAGGGGGTTTTTGTCCCAAATTTTAATTAGCACTGTTGCTTAAAATATTAAGGCGGATTATACTGGTCTTTGGTCACATTTCCCCCTCTGTTAAATAGCCTCGTCTCTAGGGAGCTGTGCCTCTGGTGGCAGGGCTGATGGCTGCTCAAGCAGCATCCTGAGTCTGGCCTTCTTGTGCCCGGATCACTGATGCTGTCTGTCATTACATTAGAGGCATTTAGCAGACGCTCTTATCCAGAGCGACTTACACAACTTTTTTACATAGCATTTTACATTGTATCCATTTATACAGCTGGATATATACTGGAGCAATGCAGGTTAAGTACCTTGCTCAAGGGTACAACGGCAGTGTCCTTACCCGGGAATTGAACCTGCGACCTTTCGGTTACAAGTCCAGTTCCTTACCCACTGTGCTACACTCCGTCCTGTCACTGGAACGGTGGCAGTCAAATTCCAGTATTTCAGCTCTGTACTTCAGAACGGTCTGTGACGCTGCTGACATTTCAGGCCACTGATGGAGAGGCTTTGGTTTTCGGGTTAGATTAATTACTCCCACGGACTGAGGGTCCTCTCTCTGGAGGAGGAAGTAGTCACCACGGCGACTGTTTCCCAGTCAGTCCAAAGGCCCTGCAAACCCCTCCATTTTTTAGATGTATTGATATTTTGCCCCATAACCTCCATATTTTAGGCATATTCAATTTAAGTTGCATTCCTTTACACTCTCTCTGAGCTGCTGATTTATTTCTTTTTGTTATTTTAGTCCCGACGGTAGTCACAGCTTGTGTAGCAACACTGCCCTCTGGTGGTGTCTAATGAAAGACTTAAATTCCAGAGTTTCTACAGTATCCGGAAGGAATTTTGAGAATTTGACCGTTTGCTATAATCCTGACAACGAGATAAGTGTTTGCCAATGTTTTTACACTTCGTTGACACTGATTTACTCAATTTGCTGTACATGGTAACTGAGCAACCTTCACACACTGTAATTTCAGTCACATCATTTTCACAGTCATAAATACAAGCTGAGAGACCTGTTGTTCTGTGTACAGACCTGAAGCAAGATGCGTATTCTTATTCTTATGTACAATGTGAAATAAACCTCTGGGACAAAAACTGCCTCTAAAGTCCCACAGGTTTCGCTTATGGCAGTAACGCTAATGATAACTGATTTTTTAATAATAATTATGGAATTCTGGATATTCTAGACCTGGAATAGGTTTTTCTTTCCTGTGAATGAGAAGACTTAAACTATGCATGTGTTTTAAAAATTCTTGATCTTGCCAAACAGTCTTGTGGATATCTGGGACAGCATCATCCCAGCTGCTATAATGGGATTGGGTGACAACCACTTCATAGGCTGAGGTCATACAATATGTATATTAGTCGTGATTACAGTTTGTTCTCAGCAGCACAACATATTTTTTCCGGGGTTAAATGTAATATATTTATGAAGGCAAAAGGGTACAACAGTGAATTTGACAAATTTTGTAACTTAAAATGGATGCTTTTTTTTTACATTTAACTTTGAATGGAACTGAATATTGGCACCGATATGGGAACTGAAATAAAGATTTTGTTGAATAAATTGATATTTGTACAGAGAAACCCTGTTAGGACTTTTTGTAAGTTCTTCTTTTTAGCCTATTTAAAAACAACAACAAAAAAATCACCTTATACGTTTTTTACTAGAAATTCCCAGTCGTACCGCTCGGTCCTTGTCGTCACCGACATTCCGTCTGTAAATATCGGAATGGCACGAAACACACACCTCCGCCACAACACACGAGTTTGAGAACCACTGGGTTTAACGAGCTAACGAGATTTGCCCGGCCCTTCGCGCTCGTCCAAAGATCTCAACTGGCGTTACCACCACCAGTACCAGTCAGCTAAAGGGCGAAATCGCCCCCGGGCCAGCAGTGTCGTCAGGGTTTGAGGGGTCGCGTCGCCGGGGAGTGTTGTTACGGTAACCCGCTACGAGGCATCCGCTTTACCGCATCGCTACCACACTTCCCTCGGCGACCTTCCGCCGACGCGGGCAGCCCGCAGACGTCCAGTAGACCGCGGGAGTCACATTCGCGGAATGAATCGGGGACGCCCCCCGCCGCCGTGTAAGACCCGTCATGCCGGTGCGATGATGATGCACACAGTTACGGTACGCGCCCCCTCGTGGGTTTGCTGGCCGCAGTCAACGCTGTCATCGACAGGGTTACGCGCTAGGCCCTGGGGCGCATCGCTCCATTAACCCTTTAAGGCAACGGGCGTCTCAGCTCCCGGTCCTGGAGGCGCCGCGGCGTCTGCCGATATTCGAGGTGTTCTCGGCTCCGGTGGTTCGTTTAAGTCGTTGGCTGGCTAAGGAATCCGCACGCCTTGTTCTCAAGGCGTTCGTTGGCAGCCGATTGAAAGGAAACCACAAGAATCCTCAGACAGGGCAGTCCCCCTTGGGATTCAGTTTGACAGGCCTGCTGTAAGGTGTAAGATCACAAGTATGTGATTAGAATGCTCTCACAGTAACTGAACATTCCAATGCTGATGTCACAATCACTTCTTGTAATGGTACACTGACCCTCTGAAAAAACATTCCAAAAAACATACTCTTCAAAGGGTTAATTACTAACTATAAGAAAGGCCCACTGACAGTCCTCACTAGAGCTTAGAAATAGCTGTATATAGGTTATGTTTATTCTCCCTGTGATTGCTTAATGGATTAATACATGCTCTAATTTATTATCTAGAATCTATTATATAGCTAGTCCCATTTTAATCCCAGAGATTTCTACGGGTTTGCAAAATTGATCCTGTGGACCCATTGTGTATGCTGGTGTTTGTCCCTACCATATTTTTTTTTTACCTCTGAATAGTAATGATCCGTTAATTGTTCTTATTTAGACACCTAACGTCTACTGAAGGATGATGATACTCTCATAAGGTCACATTATGTTAGAAATAGCTCTGTTTGTCATGAAGAATAAATATTCAGATCCCACCTTTATTCAGTAAGGCGAACGGGTGCCTTCATTTTCTGCTTTGCCCTGTATGACGAATGTTGCCTTTCAGAAATGAATCATTCGTCACAAGCTGATTCAGTTATAGACCGAATGGTGAAATAATCGTGGTCGCATGCTGAAATTGTGGTCGCCAACTGATGAAGGTGTGGTCACCTTGTCACACAGAAGAAGTGATGATGAAGAGACAATGGCAATGAGCAATACCTGCACTTTAGAACAAGTGAATAAGTGAGTAAGTACAAAATTATGCTAGAACTTAAAGGCATGATTTCAGCAGCCTTAAGTGATCAAGGTATTAGCCATGACAAAAAACCAGCATACACAGTGAGGTCCTCAGGACCAAGTTTTTTTTTTCCAACCGCTGCTTTATCTGATCGTGTTGTCTGTGCAGCCCTCGTATTGTACAGCATGTGTCGCGACAGGTCTGAGTCAACGCGGCGTCTCCCGCGCACGTTCTCAATCGCAGCCGGTCCCTCCGGTTCCAGGCAGAGGAATTTAGAACCCCGATGTGAGTGACAGCTCGCCAGGGTTCCGCCCAGTGCCTCGGCAAGGGGAGATAGCCGCGCGGCGCTCGAGCCTCGGGCTTTCCACTGCGCGCGCGGCGTCGCCTTCGCCCAGACTTTTCGCGTCCTCGCCCATTAACGGCGAGACTATTCGCGCAATTCGCGGCCACCTACCAGGGTGATAATGTCAACTGACTGACACAGCAGATGCCGGACAGCAGCAGCGGTGGTTCTCAAGCCATTTTCCCATGTAGGAGGCATCTGAAGGTAGCTCAGAATGGGCCCTACCTACACAGCAACACCTATAGCTGTCCTTCTTAGCACATTTTTAAATATATAGCTCCAATGGATGGAAAATGTTGCTTTGTTCTTCCTTGCTACGTCAGAAAGACACCTCTGCTCAGTGGAGCTTGTAAAATGGGCACAAGCTTCCATGCTGATTGGCCGAGAGCCTTCAATTTATTTATTTATTTAATGTTTTTGATAGGGACAGATACATTTAAACATAGCTTATTGACAAACAATATCCAATGCAATGTGTCACAGCATTTATAGCATATGCTAATTTCTGATGCTTGTCCCCAGCTGGGCTTTTCAAACACATACACATACAGCACAAAATCATATAATCATAAAACACATACAATAAACTACTAGAGCATTATTAAATACATTAAAATTGAGTGAAGATATCATAGAATTTAATAAAAACTTAGCAATTCATAATCATATATGATTACACGACTGGGTGCATTTTAAAAATTGCTTCAGTTTATACTTAAAATGCTCAAAGTTATGGTAGGGATTGCACTGTAATAATCATAAACATGTTCAAATATGTACAGTAGGTAGCAGTACATGGCTACTGTATGTCTTAATAGTTATCAGAAAATGAACATTCATTAATGGCAATTTGCTGTAATTGGTATATTGACCTTCCCAAGAACCCCTAATATAGGTGCTGCAAAAAAAAAAAAAAAATATATATATATATATTTTTTTTTTTTTTTAAATCAGCAAAGTATTCAAATATGAGGTTCAGCAAGAACTACATTATATGGCTCTTTAAGTAGTAATTATTATTGTTCTTCTCGTTGGTTTATACCGCTTGTCTTGTAAAAGAACAACTCCGTGTTTTATTTATAAAAGCATGTCACACCGCGGCCAGTGGCATTTTATCTGTGTCTCTTTGCGCTCGTTTTAAAGATCTACGGTGACAGCTTGGTGGGCCTACTTGGTACACCTAAGAAGTCGTTATTTGCCATGGTTGCCATGGATAATCTTGACCACTGATACCTCTAAGAAATGTTTTCTTTTCTTTTTTTTAAAATAAAAATAAAAAGTTACATCATACAATTTCAATTCCTCACAAACCATTGTAATAATACACCCATATGTATGCTCTGAAACTGTTATTGATTTATTAAAAGGATCGATTTAAAACGTGACATTTAGTTCTTTTACCGTATTTTGTAAAAAAAAAAAAAAAAGATAAATTGAAGGGGTGTGTGATTATGACTTTGTAAGTTAGATCAGATAGCAGCGCCAACAATTTTCAAAGAAACAAAGAAGTGCTACAGTTTTATGACAACCACTAGAGGACAGTCTTACAAGATTTTACACGAAGACCTGGATCAGTGGCGGACTCAGGCTGTTTGAAGGGCAGGGGCGAAAAAGGAAAAAAGGCCACCTACTGCAGGACATGGGGCCCCACCAGCGCGCGAAAAGCTGTGATGCGTCGTGTTTTCTCACTTGGAAGGGCATCTAAGATGAGTTTTTCTTTCATCAGAAAGGAACCTGTAGGGAACCTCGAGTTTATCCCATTGTAAGGGCACCTATATGGCACCACATCACATTTTCTCCACTGGAGGGGCATCCATTAGGAAACTTCCCCGCGTTCTCACGCATGCAGGGACACCCTTTACAGCACTGCATCACATTTTATCCACTGGAGGGGCACTTCTCCATTAGAGGAGCACCTAATTGGGCACTTCATGATGTTTTCTCACCTGTAGGAGTACCTTTTTTTGACACTTTTTCAACCATGGGGGCACCAGGGGGGACGGTCGCCCCCCGTGCCCCCCCCCCCCCCCCCCCCCCGAGTCCGCCAGTGACCTGGACAATTAAATACATTTTAAAAAAAGGTTTGTTTTGTTTACAAATTCTGTTCTGTACAATTTGGCCACGTCTACTTCGCACCTTGAGGCGATAGCATTACAAACAACTTAAAATTATTTACAATGAGTCAAAAAATAATAGGGTTCAGCAATTAATTCATATCTCATCAAAATGGTTTTATCATAGCGAACAGTGTCATGTACACAGTCTGCACTGTATAACCCTTTATTTTTTGAATGTCCTGTTGGTTTAAAAAATATTATATAAATACATCATTCCCAAAATGGCCCACTTCTTATCCTGCTTATATTACTGTAACCTATTGGAGGTAAAAAAAACATTGCAGAATATGATTGATGATGTCTGACTGTTCTAATCCTGAGGAGAATATCAACTTTCACTATTCTGAAAATAACCTGTAACATGATAATAAGGTAGCGATCAAATCTACTCTGACGATGGTGTGACGCTGTGGTGATGAAGATACCACTGTGACGTGATATACTGGCCTTTTCAATAAGCACCGGTTTCGGCAGATATGCTAGCATGATGAATGCCATCTTGGTTTTGTAGGTCGACTGTTGTACCCCTAAACTAGCTAATCTCACCTGCCATCACTACATTGCAGATGTTATTCTTCTTCGGCACACATTCTGACACACTTTTTATATGGATATTACTCATAATCAAGAAGGAAAAATGGTGGGCTGTTCATGCATCAGCATTTTTACTGATGCCATTTCAGTGATATGTGATGTCACTCCAACCTCAGGAAATATGAATAACAGTCTGGCATTACATAAAATAGTTTCCTAATGAATTACATTACAGTACATTACATATTATTTGGCAACAATAATAAGTGCATACCAAAGGTCATTGGAACAACTACAAAACACAGGTCCGATAAGGTACAAATACTCATTTTGTACAGTCATTCATCGCCATGAACACATTAAGTCTAGTTTACACAGTGAGCAGTACTCTGACCTAACCAATGCTAAGTCAAACTATAAGTGCTGGAATATTTGAATATTATCATCATAGTCTTACATATGAAATAACTGTACTTGCTTTTATATACAGAACAAAAATTATGAAACTATAATAACTGTAACTATTTATCAGAAAAATGCTAAAATATGGATGTAAAAAAACATACGCATGCAAGAAATCAACTCCACGGTTACGACTACAAGGCCTGTGTGGCAGTTGGTTTTATGGCCTCCTGTCCTGCTAAAAACAGCCTGATCATACCAAGGAAAAGCTGAGCAAACTAATACAGTGCCTTGCGTGGACCGGGGAGGTTTCCCACGAGAAGGAAAACCTTTCTTCTGCTTGTCCTGTAATTACAGTATATCGAGTATGCACACTAGGTTAGGCTGAACCCCATGCGGCCACATCATTTTACATTACATTACATTACGTTTATTTGGCAGACGCTTTTATCCAAAGCGACGTACAAAAGTGCATTTCATGGTCATGGAAAGCTACAAAACACAGGTTCAACGAGATACAATACTTATTTTGTTCAGCTTTTTCTAGCCAAGAGCACAGTTTAGTTCACACAGTGAACACTATTCTGACCTAATTTCTGCCAACTAGGCAGAAGAACAAGCTACAATATTAGGACAAATACAAATTACCGAAAAGTGCTGGAATGGGGGTACATGTAACGAGTGTAATGAAAGGGGGGGGGGGGGGGTTTAAAGTGAAATATACAGAGTGATGGTAGTCCAGGTATAGTCTGAAGAGATGAGTCTTCAGACCACGGCGGAAGATGGGTATTGAGGGAGAGGTTTGAAGAGGGACAGGGAGTTTGTTCCACCACTGGGGAGCTAGGGTGGAGGAGCTCCGTGATCCCTTTCTTCGGGTGGGACGGGGTATAAATGCAGTCCATTTACAAGGCGCCCGGGTGCATGGCATTTTACACATTAGCAGCCCGATCGAATGGGTCATGCCAAAAATGCTGAAGGGTTAAAGGGGTCAAAGGTCATAAACTGAAGGCATACATTTCAATGTGTAATTTTCATTTTTCCCTTCAGGAAAAAAATAACACTTAAAAAAAAATTTTCTCCATATAATGCTTTCATTCTCTCCATTTCTCTTTCAAACACAATATTTCTGTTTAATTTTGCACTGAAATGCTCCATAATGGTTGTTTTCCATTTTATCTTTTCTTTACTTAATATTTTCCTTAACTTGTCCCATCTAATCTCCAACCTACCACTCATCTTCCCTCTTTCTGTTTTCAATTTTTCTGTGTGTGTGTGTGTGTGTGTGTGTGTGTGTTTTAAATTTCAATTTTACTTTTGGTGCTGAGTCTTTGACCATTCAGAAAATTTTTCTTTATGTGCAAGCTGAGTAAATACTACTACACCGCGCTATGTACTTCTGTGATCAGAACATTCATTTTTAAAGTAAAAATGAATCATTTTTGTATTGTTATTTTCCATCCATCCATTATCTATACCCGCTTATCTTGAGCAGGGTCACGGGGGGTGCTGCAGCCTATCCCAGCATGCATTGGGCGAGAGGCAGGAATACACCCTGGACAGGCCGCCAATCTATCACAGGGCAATCTTAGAACTTGATTCCACTCTGTGAAATCGGTATCAGCTTAAGCAGAGGGTTGAGCAGTTGGTAAACTCAAGCAGAGGGCTCAGCTCCACTCGTATTGTCATTTTTGTGAGGCTGAAATATCACTGTTATTGCAACAGAATGTTTTTTTTTGGGGGGGGGGGGCAGATGATAGTTGTGACGATGGTAGCCTTCCTCTGGCCAGTGAGAAACCCAATGCTACACAGACTCCTGAGTCTGAAGCTATCTCAGATCGTTATCACTGATAGCGCACCTCAGAAACCAACCCTAGGACCTGTCAAGAGGCCGGCTCCAAAATTGCATGTCCTGTGAGGTGGCGGTATAGAAACAGTGTGAAATTGCACTTTTCACACAGGCCTTGCGTGTTCCTGCTAACCTTAACGCAGCGCCGTGCAACCGCGTGTTCGCATGAATCCAAAAAGACAACTGTCAAAACTAGACAGACAGACAGACGGACAACATTTCCATCATTCTACAGCCTTGGCTGTTTATGAATTTGCCATTTGCTGCACTATGCACCAAGCGATGCATTTCAGCCATCAATTGATAGGCCTAGTTTTATGCAGCTTTGAATTATCATTCTATTGACAGTAGTCCATATGAAATAGCAAAGCATTATGGGTAGTTTTCTCACACGCAAATGCATTTTGGTGGTAACAAAGGGTTTGTGTTCACGGAGAACCGTTATTGAACAGCATTAATTCATTTCAATATTGGACACGGGGTGGTGCAGCGATATGTTCCAGTTCACAGCACGGAGGTGCCGAGTTCAAATCCTGAATGAGGGCCTTTCTGTGTGGAGTTGTGTTGTCCCTGTGTGGGTTTCCACCAGGTACTTCTGGTTTCCTCCCGAAGGCATGCAGTAGGTTAACAGTAGGAGACACTGAATTGCCCACAGGTATGAATGTGTTAATTAAGGTTGTGTGGGCCCTGCAATGGATTGTGACCTGTCCAGAGCGTATTCCTGCCTCTTGCCCAGTGCATGCTGGGATATGCTCTAGCCGTGACCCTGAACAATTCATGCAATTAATTGCTCGTCCACAAAATGGCTGAAATGTGGCCTGTGAGAAGAAGCCATTAACTAACTGGTGCTTTGGCCACGATATTTTTAAAAAAAGCATACAATCAAAAAGCCTTGCAATCATGGTTCTATTTGGTCTCACCGATTGACTGAGTCCATGTCATAACATGAAATAATAATACTGCCCAGTTGAATTAATGCCTTAAAAACCAGCATTAAAAGTATTAAAAGCCTGACTAGGAAGTGATGCTCTATGTAAGATAACAGACAATGTAGGTGTAACAAACAATGAATTACTGAACTACGTGTATCAGGGGAAGTACACTTGAAGACGCTTTTAGACGCATGAGAAAGTACCATGGAGAATCTTTTTGCGCGCTTTTGTTCTCTTCATGTTTTCATCACACTAGAGGAAGTTCATTGTGTTTCAATTCTGCAATTTCCTTAAATATAGCCTCATTAATTTTTTCAAATAGATTCATTTAAAAAAAGTGACTACTGCTGTGAGGACCCACTCAGTGGCTAAGGAACATGTGTAGCCTTATCCGGTGCTGCTGGAACGGGATTAATTTAATGTTATCTGAATGCAAAATAATGTTTTAACCTTTCCTCTTTGCATACAGTTATACGTACAAGGAGACTGCAAATGATCTTCCAGTAGCGTGCCTTGATGTGGATCACTATCTATCTTGGTAGATGTGGACGTGTCTCTGACTGCATGGAGCCAATTGTGTATCTTGCTACGGCGCTGTCTTGTATAGACTAAAGACTCATCTCTTCAGGCTGCACCTCTCCCCACCCCTCCCTAGCCTATAGTTTAGCTCAATGTACCTAGTTAGGCTAATTCGAGCATGTTAGTTTTTATTTGGCAGGATTGTTTGTCTGATTCTGATCAGGAAATTGTGATTTCAGTGCTAGTTTGTATTTGGCAGGGTTGTTTGCTGAACAGGTTACTCTACAGGGTTGGAGTCCTGATCTGTGGTCACTTCTGGCACTACAATCTTTATTTCGCTTTAGTATGTTTCTTTTGTACCTCTGCACCTGGAACTAATGCACTTGTTGTACGTCGCTCTGGATAAGAGCGTCTGCTAAATGCCTGTAATGTAATGTAATGTAATGTAATGTAATGTATAGGCGAGTGACTACAGGATGCAGATACCGTGAGCTCTGTGTGTATGTGCTAGGACCTTAACATAACTGCTAGGTGTGCAGTGGTAAGAGTCAAAGAGGAATGCCTGGCTAAAGTGAATGCTAATTATTTTATGGTATGTTCAATAATAGCGATATGCGCAATGGCACAAAATGTGTGTCTGTGTGTGCGTAGTGGATTGGCAGTACACGAATGGCACACGGGGGACTGTGTTGACGAGTTTCCTCGAACCATTTCACTTTGCCCCTTGCATACCCAAGGATCGAAGAAAACCCTAAGTCATCAAATAAAGAGGCAATCATTACAGAACAGTGCATCAATGACCCTGCTTCTGCTCTCTCGGTAAGCCTATCACACCGGGTTAAATTTTTGCAGCTGTCTGGCTGCTGACCCACAGGTATACAGATCTTTAGTCAGCGCGCACTACACCACACCACCAAAGACACCAACTAGTACGCCATGACATCGCCTTTCCAAAAATACCAAACACGATTACGCTGTATCACGGAGAACGTAAGGTTTACATAATGCTTATCCAGTAGACTATTCTACAGCTGAGCGCTGCCTCTTTATTGGAGCCCGCTGACTCCCTGTCCGCACAGTAAACACAAGCTGCTTTCCTTGGGGGGTCCACAAGCTGATTTCCTTGGGGGGTTCACAATCTGCTTTCCTTGGGGGGTCCACAATCTGCTTTCCCTGGGGGGGCCACAATCTGCTTTCCCTGGGGGGGCCACAGTCTACTTTCCTTGGTGGGGGTCTGATAAGGAGCGCACTTTCGTAAACCCAGCTTACGCTGCTCAAAACATATGTTTTTTCATGCTATCGATCTCCCTACGATGTTGATGTCGCTGTTAACTCAATTTGAATATTTAATAATTATTATTATTAGCAACATCTTTTTATGCATTTTCTAAATTCAAAATCCAAAGAGTTTTATGTCTCCGAAAACATGGATGTCTTATTGCCAGGAAAACACCAGGACAACATGAAAACTAATGAATTATGCTGTCATTTTTGTGTACTCATACTAATGCCAATACCTAATATGTATTGTATTTTTAAATTCATCACTTCAATTCAGTTCTGCGATACAAGAAATATGACTGAGAATGCTATAAGCTGTGCTCAGATTCTCATAATCTCCCTGGATTTAGTTTGCCCCTTTAAAATAAAAATAAAAAATAATAAAAAATAGACATGAAGAAACGATAATCTGTCAACTTTTAAAACGGCGCAAATGAAGCACATTGAGAATCCTCGGAAACGTTCTGCCCTGAATGTAGCAAGGGGCGACAGCCCTGTGCTGGAAATAATGTTTGCGCACGAACTAATCAATGATCGTTTCTCAAGATTAGACCGCATTGTCTCTTGGCCGCGGCGTGACACTACGGTCACGTTATATCTGGAGGTTTCATCAGAACCTGCGCGTCGGACCCGAAAGCTTTGCGACCGCAGGGCCTCGCTTCGGTGAGATCACATCGACAGAATGAGCGTGCGCTCCACGCCGCCAGGGGTTAAACGGGGCGACCCCTCGCCCCCCTGCTCGTTTCGAGCTCCCCCCTGCGTACGCGAGACGAGCAGCGACACAGTTTTAACCCCGTGACAGCGCTCTTTGCTTTTTTTGTTTTTGTTGCGTGCACTTGTCAGCTGGTCCCCCCCCCCGGGCAGCCACCATTTTGGCTCATCGCCAACTCGAAAAGAAAAAAAAAAAGGTCGCCGACTTTTTGGACTTTTTTTTTTTGTTTCTCGAGCAGGCGACGGGGCAAAGGTGGCGAGAGGTGATGTCATCGCGCCAATCATTTCGAGAGACGGTGATGTCGATGGCGCCACTGACAGGAAACGAGAGATGGACGCGGGGACCCCCCCCCCCCCCCCAGGAGGTGGAGTCAAAATCTTCTCCCTGCTGGTTCTCGGGCCTCCTCCCTCTCGGGAGCCTGGGGACTTTCCCTGACGTGCTGCGCGAAACCCACGTAGGTGTGTCGCAGGTGAACCGCCGCACTGCCGCGATCGCAGACGCAGACGCAGACGCAGCTGGGCGTGTTGGCCTTCCTCGGACCAGCGAGTCCACGGATTTCTGCGTCTCGGTCAGTCTCAGAACCACTGACGCTCGTCATGTGGTCCGTACTGCGGACACGGGCCACGCAGAATAGGGACACAGCCCATTGCACGCCGGGCTGTCCAGGCAGGCGGCCGGCCTTGGGCCCCCGTTTGCTACCGAAACCGGTGGTAGTTTAAAAAAACTGCACCGGAGGACAGTGAAGGGTACTGGGGGATTTCTTTGTTTACAACTTTGTTTGGTGTACATTGTGTAAGGGGAAAGCTTTGTGTGTCAACAGAGGACAGGATACCATTTTCAGATGCTTTGTAGCTTTGTGTTCCGCTGACCTTCGTGGCGCGTTAATAAAAAGCAAGCGTGTGACCTTTCTTTTTGAGCTTTTTAACTCTCAAAGTCCGTTGTTCTGCACTTCGACGAACCAGGTGTGCGTTCTCTTTTTTTCTCTTTTTTACAGTCTTGGGCCCATTTTTACCCTGCGCTCTTACACGATTTACACCCAGCAAAGGTGTAACGGTGTGACGGATTCGGCTGCAGAACAGGGTTCGAATTGTGGGGGAGCCAGGGGGGACTTCAGACAAAAGAGACATGGGCTCTCCCAAAAGAGACTTGAGCCTCCCCCACCCCCCCCCCACCCCCCCCCCACCCCCCAAGTTTGAGATCTCACCCACCTCCTACCCCTAGTCAGAGGTGGGTAACCAGGCTTCAAAGAGTAAAAAGACTGACCATGTATTTGCTCCACCAACATGCACTAAACCAGCTGATTACAATAATTATAATAATAATTACAATAATTATCATGCTGAAGAGTTATGCTAATTAGCAGTCGGTTGGTTTAGTGCACGGTGGTGGAGCAAATGCATGGTCAGTCTTTTCACTCTTTGAAGCCGGGTTACCCACCTCTGCCCCCAGTCTCTCAGGGAGATCTGCTGTGCTGCTCCATGAGGCAGAGCAGCAGGCTAGCTCTTGCTTTGCAGGAGGTGCACGCTATGCTGCGGTTTGCGCTCCCTGTAAATTTCTGCACACCACGGCCTCCATCCGTTATGGGGAGTTATGGGACAGGCAAGCAAATACAACAGGGACGAGAACCGAACGGGGTGATATGAACAAAATAAATAAAAAAAGCAAACACTGAACGTTATGAAACCGGACACGCTTAGCACCAACTAGCGACTTAAGACTGTGCTACCCAACGACCTGTCAAAAAACAGACCCTTAAGTTACTATTCATTTCCGAATAGTCTTTCAGTTTTGTTAAGTAGCAGGCCAGTTACTCAAATCTGATTCTCATAACGCATAAATGTACAATGTAGCAGCATAACAGTGATGTAGAAAAACTTGTAATCCCCATCCCCCTTGAAAAAAATACTATTTATTTGAAGATTTGTTCATTTGATGGTTTCTTTCTTCGTTCTGAGGGGTCACAAAAGTGATGTTCTTCAAATCTGTCACGGCACATAAAATTCTAAATCAATTAGAATATTTTGAAAGTCACAAGAAATGTGTAAAATGAGAGGGGTAAGTACCTGAAGCTTTTTCTACCTTCACGATACGTCACTGGCGCTGTTTGTACGTTTGATCAAAGTTAGGCGTCCAGACGAAGTTCATTTATCATTGCTCTTACGCAAAAAAAATAAAAATAATATCCCCTTAAACTGACTCCAACGCTAAATGTGAAAGGTGCCCGCGCCATTTTGTCTTTACTGCTGATATGTGTTGTTTGTAAAGCATCTACAAATGCACAAAAACAAAATATAAAAAAATGCCACTAAGTTTTAAAGAGCTTTTAAGTCGTGGCTAAAGTGTATATCTCACATTTTATCTGATATGGGAAGCCTGTAGAGGACTTCCTGTGGCAATTGTTTTTTTTTTTGTTTTTTTACCCTTAAGAGCACGTAGCGATTTGTGAACAACCACTTCTGAACCTCCTGGACGAGAGCTCTGGCCTAGCAGAAGGCGAACTGAGTCTGTGGTTTGTACTGTAAGAGCACATCTTTCCATGCACACAACCTAACATTCTGCTCTTCAAATCAGCAAAAAATGAGACGTTAGTCATCTTTTAGCTCCCCGTTTCATAGATTTTAATGACCGTATCAGCACTAAAGATTATTATTTTATTTTTTTTAACCTAGGAACAAAAGTTGAGTCGAGCAACACTGGGCACTTTTGGCATCGTTTTGCAATCTGTCAATGTTGCATCTTCACGAAGATAGCAGACAGATAGATTCACTGTAGATAGATTAGGTAGCTAAGCTAACTAGCCTAGTAGAGCTTCTTTGGCAAATAAGATCCTTGACGTGAGCAAAGCAAGCCCAAAAGCAGACAGGACTGGTTTTACACTCTATTGTCTGACCAGTGTCCAGAATACAAGAGAAGCTGCAAGGATGACAGGACATGGGGTTAGTACAGACATTTACTTGCACTGGCTATTAATAACTGATGTGACAGCACAAATGGCTGTTTTTACTAGCTACAGCTTTATCTTTTGATAAATTAGGCACCTAGCTATGTGTAGGTATCTGCGAGTACACTTAACTGATTATCCACAATTTCCAAAGCCAGCACAGGCCTGACCGCACGAGCGCTTAATTATGTAAATCACATTCTTTATAGAACTTGTTACACAGCATTCGTTTGACTTTCTATGGCTAGTTAAAGTAGGTGCATTGTGAAGTCGCACCACATGCAATGGCCACATTAGTAGTTTCCCTCTTGGACTTCATGAGGGAATATTTTTTATTGTGAGAAATTGGAGTAGTCCTATTTGTCAATTAATGTTGGGGCGCCTTTCTGAACACCCACTTATGGGAGCGGCCAAATTTCTTCAGCATACCTTTCTTTGGATGCACAGGCACGGAAAAGATACTGAACCCTGTAAGGATGGCAATATTGCCATTCTGTCACTGGGGTTAAATTAATTCTGGATTCACACAGTGACTACAGTGGTACCGCAGGACAATGAGAATTATCAGTGAGCTTTCATCGAGTTTTCTAAGGGCGCATGATTGAAATACCATTGTTTTCATGTCTTTATCAAATATAAATACAAGATACTACTCAAATCTGATATTCTGCTATGTGCTTAATAGATAAAAACATGATTAATTAAACTGCATCTGTGCATAAATAGTTTGATTTATATAACTGATGACCTCACCAACTGGCTTCTCCTTTTCACACTTCGGCTGTGAAAATTCACCGAACATATCTGCCGTTGGTTTCAATAATGTCAGCTACCAGACCTTGGTCCGATATGTATTTTTAAACGCTTTAACTGTTTACGATTCTGGTGAAAATGTAAATATGTTACTAAAGACAACATAGATACGAGAGAGTTTTTGCTCTGTGAAATGTGAAAATAGATGCTTGATGGTTTAACGGTCTGTAATCTGTTGGAACTATATGAGGTCGAAAATCGAAACTTTATGGTAATGGTAAATGGACTGCATTTGTTTGTATAGCGCTTTTATCCAAAGTGCTTTACAATTGATGCCTCTCATTCACCCATTCACACACACACACACACACTCACACACCAACGTTGAAAGGCTGCCATGCAAGGTACCAATCAGCTCAGTTGGGAGCAATTAGGGGTTAGGTGTCTTGCTCAGGGGACACTTCGACACACCCAGGGCGGGGGATCGAACCGGCAACCCTCCGACTGCCAGACAACCGCTCTTACCCCCTGAGCTAATGTCGCCCCCCCCCCAACTTTGACCGTTGTTCTCTTCATCTTCACGGCGTGTTAATGAAAAGCGGCCTTTGACAAGGGGGGAGGGGGGGGGGGGGGGAGGTTGGGGCGCCTGTGTGTGGAAGTGGGTGCGCTACTGTACCCCCCCTTCCTGATCTCAGGTTGCCGCGTTGCCTCTCGGTTAAAATGCAGGCGCGTCCCGTGCTCGCGTGCCAGTGGGCGCGCTGCACCGCGAACCGACCGATGCAGGGGCGGGCAGGTGGGCGCAGAGCGCGTGCGTGGGGACCTTTGTTTTGTTTTTTTTTGGGGGGGGGGGGGGGGGGGGGGGCTTAGCGCAGGGGCGCGTTTCATCGTGCAGCCGCCTGTTTTCAGTCACCCCACCACCCCCTCCCCCCCCTCCTGCCCCGACCCCCCCCGACCCCCCCCCCCCCCCCATCTCATACAGCCTTACTGGCTCTCTCCTGTGATGCGGCACTATTCTCTTCCTCAGGATGTGGTGCACCGCTATAAAAAGGCAGAGTATATTGTGATGTTTGTTTTTCACTGCCACCCCGCCCCCCCCCCCCCCCCCCCCCCCCCCCGCCATGCTGAAGGCTTTTTGGAGAGAGCGAATAGAACTCAAGTGAGTGAACAGGTTAGGAAGCAGCAGCAAAACACGTTTCCCCACACTTGTCACCCACGATGGGTCAAATCAGTCCACTGCAGATCCGTCCACGCAGAAGCCGCACCGAAACCAAAAAAAACCCGAACTGCCACTAGCGACGTTCTCATACGGTCGAGTGGCGGGCGCTCTCGTCCAGAGCAACTTGACAGTTAAGAGCAAATGCTCGTAACGAGAGCATACGAACATTGTTAGACCTGGAAAATTGATGAGACGTTTACGCTTACATCATTATGCACTTACACTATACTCATCCAGAGCAACTTAGAAAAGAGCTTCAGTTTCTCTTCTACGTATTCACAAGTAAAAAACTCTATAGACAAATAACTATTGTCCACACAATTAGTTTTAAGTTTTCCATCCATCCATCCATCCATTCATTTTCTAACACACTTATTCCTGGTCAGAACTCAACACCTTCTTGTAGAGTGGTGACAGTGCTATTTTTTATTGATTTAAAAAATTATTTTTATTTTTTACTTTTAATGGCTTTTAAGTGCAATTTGGCTAGCGCAAGACGGAAGTTTTATTTTTCTTTTGCAGGTCCAGGTGTTCTGTGAAGAGATACACCTTCAGTCAACCGCTCAGAAAACTGCAAGAGGTACCGTATAGGCCTAGTATAGTGCAAGATCTTTCTTCACACGTTTCATATGGCTGAGCTAGTAGTTATGCTTTTTATGGTCATAACCTTCTGTGAGGAACAGACCTGAGGCCTGTGGTGCCGAGCCATTAAACCTGCGGGTTGAAAGACTGTTGAGTCATCAGGGCAGATATCTATTGGTCGCTCATTCCACCAATAGGGCTCAAAAACAGAGGACAGATAAAATCACACCGCTCATCTGGGTTTCGGAGACCTCCCCTAAGCAACCTCACCCTTGCAGTCTAACCATGAACATTTAACCTTAACATTACATTACATTACACTTGGCCTGTCGGACACACTTTATCCAAAGCACCCGCCACACCTCCCTAGTGACGCCTCTGCATCACAGCTCTTGTCTCTGCCATTTTACCACGGTACTACCCTCAGCACAGGTGTCTTCATTAGGATTCATTGTCATTTGAATGTCACCCTTGAAACCCCCCCCCCCCCCCCCCCCAAAGCGAGTGGGCCGGACACAGACACAGATGAGGTAAAGCAACCTGTCCTGGACAGAGTGAGTAATGGCTGGGGCGTGGAAGACGTGCAAGGGTTCGAAAATGCAAGGGCCCTCTGCCCCCATAGCACCATCTCTGCGCTGGTCATCACTTCCAAGGGGTGAGTCACCGATGCTGAGAAACCGTGGTTCCCACCGGTAACAATTCGTTTTTCTCAGACACAGTGAAGTCCCTCCCTCCTCCCCCTCCATCACACTCAACCCTCAAACTCTCACCTAATATCATCTGCCCTCTGTCTTCCCAGACGTTAGAGCTTGTGTTTGTGTGTGTGGGCGTGTGTTGCTTTTTTTTTTTTTGTTTGTTAAAGAAACCAACCTCATCTTGCAGGTGCGCATGCTGTTGTCCTGTGTCTGTTCTGGTCATATTTGGGAGGGTTTATCTGTCACACTGAACGCCATTGTACACGTGAAATCAGGCTGCTAAGCGATGTAGGCCATGTACTATGTGAGCAGTTCGGATGCAAAGAATTCAGGTCAGGCTGTGTGAGTTTAAACTAATTATATCTCTTGAGCTGAAAAAGAACGAGAAGGACAGAGCATGGTGTAGCCACAATTCACAAATAACTTTTTTCTAGGAGTGTGTAAACGATTATCTAGCGTACAAAGCACATGATAGATGTCCAAGAGCATAGAGTCAAAAGCCCTGTTACTCATATCACGGCCCTCGAGGGCCCAAGCAAAGTTCCTGCAAAGAGCAAAATCTCTGAGTGGCTTTTGGGAGGAGATTCAGATCAAACCAGCGGGGATCCACTGCAAAGAATGACCTGTCTTAACAAGTGTTTTTGTCTCGTAATGAGACTCAAGATCTTTTTTTTTGTTCTATCAAGCAGAAATTATCAGCTTTTTTTTAAGTTGCTTTTTGCTTGACAAGTGAAATCGCCTTATCCCATTGGCAAATTTTTGAATTGAAAAAAAAACGTTTCACATCAATTGCAATCTTTTTGTCTTCTTACAGTAAACAAAAAGTAATAAAAATACAGTTTTTCTCGATCGCTTACACACTATCTCAGGAGGTAAGACATAGCTCAGGAGGTAAGACCGATTGTCTGGCAGTCGGAGGGTTGCCGGTTCAAACCCCGCCCTGGGCATGCCGAAGTGTCCTTGAGCAAGACACCTAACCCCTAACCCCTAACTGCTCTGGCGAATGAGAGGCATCAATTGTAAAGCGCTTTGGATAAAAGCGCTATATAAATGCAGTCCATTTACTATAACTGGGCCTATTAACTGAACATCCCAAACCATGATGCCATCTACCAAAAGACAGACCCATTTCCCAAAACTATAAACACTAATCCCCTGTTTTCACACATGATTCAGATTTGTTGAACTTTTTGTGCAAAACTCTACACACAAATCCCTTCATATATCACTGGCTGAACCATGTGCTCATTTAGAAAGCACTGGCATTCAATATCATTAACTCAAGTCATCACAGCTCAAACACAATTAACACACAGTTCCCGAGGTGGAAACACTAAGAGTCAAAATTGTTCACACACCAATCAGAACCTCAGGATAGATAGATAAAAGGGCCCTGGGTCAGTTCACTTGTTTAGGAACAATGGATCCACAAAGACCTGAAGGTAGAGGAAGAGGACACAGGAGAGGAGGAGGAGGAAGAGGAAGAGGAAGGGCAAAGGCAAGGAGACAAATAGTTTCTGGAACAGGTTGAGGATGAAACAGTCCTATTGTGCTCCTTTTGAAAGGAACTCCGACAGAGTCAAAGACCAGCGCTTGGAATATGTGCAAGTATGGTTTTTCATACTGTATCAAGTATATGAATACAGTTATGTATTACAGCAGTATATACTGTAGTACAGGCTATACAGTTTCTCGATCGCTTACGCACTATAACTGGGCCTATTACAGTTTTTTTCTATTGCTAAGATACATTTTATGAAACAATTCCCCCTTTTCTCAAAACTATTAACACAATCCCAAAACTACTCAATCAGTACAAACCTCAAACATCCATGCCAAACTCAAATTCTCTTCTCAAAAACATACACTCTTCCATCAAAATTAAACTTTGACTTCATATGGCACACTTAAGCCATCAAAATCACAGACAATGTAGATTACCCGTAACACACCAGTGAGTTAAATTCAAAGTACTACTGCAAAAACCTTTTATAGCAGTGAGTCTGGAGTTGCAACTTTCCAAATGTTTTATTTGCAGGACTGAAAAGTGAAATACTGTACAGTATACAGTACACATCAGTGGAAGGAACAAAAAAAGTAGTAATTTCAAGAGAGTAGTACTCAAAAAAGGAACTCAAAAGTATGTGCAGCACAAAAAACAAAAAAAAAAAAAAACAGCAATTTAGAGAAGTTTACACACTACTCAGCATTGTCAGCTTGATCGCCGTCTCGTCTGTGGGCTGGGTCAGGCCACAAAATTTCATCCACATCACACATGATGTTAGCTCATGCAAGGCAGCATGGGAAATATGCCCTGGTATGCCTAATTCACCCTTGGATGGATTCAAGTGCAATATCTCCACAGGCCTCCTCCATGGCCTGCAGGCGATTTTCCCGCACGTAAGGGTTGTGATCGTACACCTCCACCGCCATGCAGAGAAAACTTCCTCAATAAGGTTGAGGAATGGCGAATATGCAGGCAGAAATAAAACAGAAAATCTAGGATGGTCAGTGAACCAGGCACAAACCAGAGCAGCACGATGGAAACTGACATTGTCCCATGTCAACATAGTGGGACTGCTCTGGCCGCCCTGGCTCCCCTTCCTGTTGATATATGTTGTTTTCCATGTTATTTAGGAATGCAGGGAGGTGTGCCATGTTGTAAGGCCCCAGGGTAGCATGGCGGTGGAGGACGCCCCACTGGCTGATGGCGGCACATAGGGTCATGTTGCCTCCTCGTTGTCCTGGCACCTCAACAATGGCGTGCTGACCAATGATATTTCTTCCTCTTCTCCGCCTTTTCGTCAGGTCAAACCCCGCCTCATCAACAAAGGCGTATTTGTGGGGTTCAGCCAGAGCATCAAGCTCAAAAATTCTCTACAAAAAAAAAAAAAAAATTATATATATATATATTCTAAATACAGAAAGGTATGTACTAGAGTATGCAGTGTACACACACTTTCCCAAAAAGACATGCCTTGCATACAGTAATTTACAGCAGGGCACTACAGTACACACATTACATTACCATACAGTACTGTTGTACTGGAGAGGTGGACCATCATAGTATACTCTACAAATATAGTACTGTACCTAAAAATAGTGTACCATATTGGGCCTGCACATATTGAAACCGTTGGTTCTTCACCCTGATTGCATTTCTTTCAAAAGGTACTCTGTAAACTTGCTTCATCCTCAGCCTATTGCGGTGAAGTATGCGCTGTATGGTCGATATGGCAATACGGTCAATCCCTCCAAAAATGCCCTGATCTTGAATGATCCTTGTCTGAATTTCACGCAGGCGAATGGTATTGTTTGCAGTGACCATGTTCACTACTGCCGTCTCTTGGTCATCTGACAATAGTCGTTGCCTGCCTCCAGCCGGTGGCCGCCTCTCAGTTCTGCAAAAACACAATGTAAGCAAACAATTACTGATGATTACAGAGTCATCCCTTTGTACAATAAAATCTAAAGAACATATAGTCTGTAAATACACTTCAACATTACATAAACAGTATATCCTCTCACAGTAGTACAGCAGACACAATATGTAACAGTACAGTAAATTACAGTACCTGTTTTCTTGTCTGAAAGTACAGACAATAGATGCCACCGTGAAACGGCTCAAGTTTGGCTGAACTCTCTGTCCAGCTTCTCTCATTGTCATACCATGCACCAGCACATGGTCAATCAAGGTGGAACGTATTCCATCTGGGACAAATTGTCTCCTGCCTCTTCGTCTTCGTCTTCGTCTTCGTCTTCGTCTTCGTCTTCGTCTTCGTCTTCGTCTTCGTCTTCGTCTTCGTCTTCGTCTTCCTGCCGTCCTTTGTCGTCCATGTTGAGGATCCATTGTTCATAAGCACACAGATGCAAACTGTGGCCCTATTTATTGGCCCTGAGATTGGTGACCGGCGATTGGTGATTGGTGACTGGTGTGTTAACAATTTTGCTGCCAAGTGTTTGCACCTTGAGAAAGGTGTGCTACCTGAGTTTAGGTTGTGATGATTTGAGTTAAACGTTTTGACTGTTGGTGTTTGTTGCATGAGCACAGTGTGTAACCTGTGAGTCATGAGGGCATTCGTTTGTAGAGATTTGCAGAAGAAGTTTGACAATTTGCAGCAGGTGTTAAAACAAGTGAAAACTGTTTTTAGTTTTGAGAGATGTGTTGGTCCTCTGAGAGCTGAAGTAGTCATTCAAGAGTTTTTGGTAAAAGAACCAGTTTTAGTGTGTTAGCAATCAAGAAAAACTGTAACTAAACATCCCAAACCAAGACACCATCTACCAAAAGACATACCCATTTCCCAAAACGATAAACACTATTCCCCTGTTTCCACACATGATTCAGATTTGTTGAACTTTTTGTGAAAAACTCTACACACAAATCCCTTCATATATCACTGGCTGCACTATGTGCTCATTTAGAAAGCACTGGCATTCAGTATCATTACAGTTTTTCACAATTGCTAAGACACATTTCTTGAAACCTTCACCCATTTTCTCAAAACTTTAAACACAAAACCAAATCTTCAAAATACATTCACAAAACCCCTGACTCTCCTGGCAAAATCAAACAATCGCCTCAAAACCATTTAATCTGTGCTCAAAATCAAACAATGCTTTCAGACCATACACACAGCCAGTCAATATGTAAACACTACAGAGCATTCATTAGACACTACATCAAAAAATTGAGAACACAGCATCCAGGGCATGTAGTTATCGAAAAAATGTTTATTGTATAGAGTAAATGCATTTTACAATAAAAAAGTATAGTAATCACAACTTAGTTCAGTGAATATATTGTATACTGTGAGTACTGCAAGTAATACAGTATTGAATGCCTGTATATTCAGCACTTGCATAAAAATACAGTAAGCCCAAAGAACAAAGAAAACTGTAAATGAAAAGCACATTACAGTACACTCAAAAGTCAATGGGAGATTCACTCTGTCTCAGCATCACATCTTTGTGCTGGGTCTGGCCAGAGGACTTCGTCCACATCACATGCAACGTTGTCCCTTGCCAGGCAATGGGGGAAAAACCCTCTGGTGTGCCGGATCCAGCCTTGACACCACTCCACACCTATGTCTCCACAGGGCAATTCCATTGCCTGTAAGAGATTTTCCCTGGTATATGGGTTTTGGTCATAGACCTTTCACTGCCACGCAGAGAAAAACTCTTCTGTTGGGCTGAGGAAATGGCTGTATGGTGGAAGGCAAACATTTATGAATCGCTGGTTGATGTTGAACCACTTGTGTATACGGACACCACGGTGAAAGCTGACATTGTCCCAAACCACGACATAGACAGGACATCACAGTTGCCCGAATTTCATCTGAAATTACTGTTCTTGGTCTTGCTCTTCCTCAACCTCATACTCTTCCTCCTCATCCACCACCTGTTACACATACTCTTCCTCCTCTCAGATTGTTTCCATCCATTGTTGGTATCAACATTCAACGCACGTGTGCCACCTGTGCACTCTGAACTGGCTTATATTCTGTACAATTGGTTTGATCACATCATTAGAAACAAGTGTGAACAATTTTGAGTTGTTGTGTGTAAACGATGACAACTGTGTTGCCGTCCGTGTTTACCATTTTGCAACACAAGTGCATCACAGTGTGAAATGTGTTTTAATGAGTGAGAATGTGTTTAGAGTTTTTCCAAAAGAGTGATTGATTCGACAAATGGGTTTAGGCCACTGAGCATTTGGTTCAGAGAATGGGGTTTAGTGTTTTAGCAATTCAGAAAAACTGTAACTCAAGTCATCACAGCTCGAACCCAACTAACACACAATTCCCCAGGTGGAAACACTAAGAGTCAAAATTGTTCACAAACCAATCAGAACCTCAGGATAGACAGATAAAAGGGCCATGGGTCAGTTCACTTGATTTGGAACAGTGGATCCACAGAGACCTGAAGGTAGAGGAAGAGGACGCAGGAGAAGAGGAGGAAGAGGAAGACGAAGGGCAAGGGCAAGGAGACAAATAGTTTCTGATGAGATTCGTGCAGCTCTAGTTGACCACGTCTGTCTCCATGGGATGTCAATGAGGGAAGCTGGGCAAAGAGTGCAGCCGAATCTGAGCCGCTTCACAGTAGCCTCTATTATCCGGACCTTCAGAGAGGAAAATAGGTAGGTAATTTAGATACTGCTCTCTACTGTAACTTTGGAGTGCTGTACTCTTCACTGGTACAGCACATACATGTACTATAGCTGTTTGCTCTATTGTACTGTATGCTGCCTGAAATGTATTTTACTGTACCATATCACATACAGTTAATTTGGAGTTACTGTATGCTCCTATTTTGTAAAATGGATGGCTTACTGTAGTCCCATCAGTGCTTCTATTTTTGCAGAACTGAGAGACGACCACCTAATGGAGGCAGAAGACGGCTATTTTCAGAAGAGCAACAGATGGCAATCATCAATATGGTCATAGCCAACAATGTCATTCGCTTGCGTGAGATACAAAGGAGAGTTATTGAGGATCAGGGAATATTCCAAGGCATCAGTGCAGTCAGCATCTCAGCAATTGACCGCATTCTTCGATGGAACAGGTTGAGGATGAAACAGGCCTATCATGTTCCTTTCGAAAGGAACTCTGATAGAGTCAAAGACCAGCGCTTGGAATATGTGCAAGTATGGTTTTTCATACTGTATCAAGTATTTGAGTACAGTTATGTATTACAGCAGTATGTACTGTAGTACAGGCTATATGATGGCCTACTTTTGTGTACTATAGCAATGTGTTTCAGAGCAGTCATTACTGTACTGAGTTTCATCTCTTTTGTAGAGAATCTTTGATATTGATGCCAGAGACACTCCTCATGAACTCATCTTTGTTGATGAAGGAGGATTTACTGTAATCTTACCAAAAGGAGGCATGTAAGACTAAATTTAAGACTTATATTCTTGTTAAGATTGACATTATTTTTTGGGTTTTTGCGGTGTCTTTGGGTTGTTAGTATCTGGACATTCAAGCTAAGGGCAGCTGTCCGTCCTTCGCTGGCTTTTTGTCTCAGAGACGGTGTCGGAACCCGTCAGTGGAGCTGCACTCTGCTGGGGTGCCGCCAGAGATTTTGGGCCCCCCCCCAATGAAATGATCTCACATTGAGGCCCCACCACCCCAGGCCACCCCCCCCCCCATCCCTGTGTAAGTACATTCTCAGTCAGGGTCCTTGGAATGATCCCAACAACCCCACCCCCCCCGCCCACCCCCCCCCCCCCCCCACAAGGCAAAGATGCCTCCACAGGTGGTACACATTGACTGTAACCACAGCCCCCTGCCACACCCTAGAAAAACAGCACACCGCTGTGCTATCTGACCCAGCCAGCCCTGCAGAAGCCCCAAATGCCACACACACACACACACACACACACACACATATATGCACATATAAACACACACACACATACACACACACACATATGCACACACACACACACTCACACATACATACACACACATACACATACACACACACACGCACACACACATATATGCACATATAAACACACACACACATACACATATGCACACACACACACACTCACACATACATACACACACATACACACACACACACACATATGCACACACACACACACTCACACATACATACACACACATACACATATACACACACACGCACACACACATATATGCACATATAAACACACACAAACATACACATATGCACACACACACACACTCACACATACATACACACACACACACACACACACACACACATATGCACACACAAACACACAAACACACACACACTCACACATACATACACACACGCACATGCACACAGGCACACACACATACACACACACATACTCAAATGCAAGCCCACATGCACACACACGCACACACACTCACATGCACGTACACATGTATTCACAAAGACAACCATACATACAAGCAACATTAACACTGAGAAATGCCATGAAGAGACATTTATTTTGTATGAATGACATGTTTTGCAAAACGTGCATATTTTACTTATTCACTCTATGCCAGTTGGTTTCATCAGGAAACCTCAGCATTTTGGGGCGAGAGTCCTTTCCGGTTTCCTCTTGAGGTTTATGAGCATGTAAATGAGTCTTCCCAGTCATGGGTTTTACGTGATCTATTATAACATGCCTGTGTGTCTGTCTGGTAATCAATGGTTAATCAGATTAGCTCAAGCAGCACAAAAATTTCGCCCACATTTTTCAACTGTACCGTACATGGGCTGTAATCTCAGGTTAATTTCTTTTCCGTTGTGTTCAGGATTTCCTGGCCTCTGATCAAACACCTATCTGTCTCGCGTGTGTGTGTGTGTGTGTGTGTATGTGTGTGTGCGCGTGTGTGCCTTGTGACTGAAGAGCAATGGAGGATGTGTTGTTTACTGTGTGCAACCGAAACCTTCTCATTTTAGTCCTCCCTTATGGCTGCTGCCAGGCCTTATCAGTGCAGGTTATGTATAAAATCTACTTTGCACATGTGCGCGTGTGTGTGTGTTGTGTGAGATTCGTGTATTAGTTTTGCCTCTTTTTTGTGCTCTATTGTGTGTGTGTGTGTGTGTGGTGTCAGATTAGTGTGTTGGCTTTGTCTCTTTCTGTGCTCTGTGTGTGTGTGTGTGTGTGTGCATGCACGGGTACACATGTGTGTTTGTGTGTGTACGCCCATGCGCGCACACACGTGCATGTGTGTTTTTGTGTGTGTGTGTGTGTGTGTGTGTGTGTGTGTATGTGCTGTGTGAAAAAGAGTGGTTGCCATTTTCATTTAGCCTCTCTCCGTGCTGTGTAGAGTTGAGATGTCAGTCTCAATCATTTTAAATGGTGTGGAAAGCAATGTCAGAGATCTGACAGCAGACAGGAGACAGATTAACAAGTCACAGAATGATGAAGGAAAGTGAATATATTCAAAGAACCTATGTTAAAAAAACATTTTTGTTGAAAAAAAAAACAAAACCTTTTGACAACAATGCACCATTTCTATGATACCACAGTGGGGTTATTTTCTAGAAGGGCTGCCTTTTTTTTTAGGGTGTGCACTATTTTTCTCATTTTACATTTTTGTGGAACACAACAGCAAATGTTTCAGGTTAATTGTAACTGTTATGTTGCCTATGCAGCATCAATATATCATATATCTCTAATAATAATGACATAGTCAGTCAGCAGTATATGGTACTTTTCTACTTGCTGTCCGTCCCCAGATTGTGGTGCATGTGCGTGTGTGCTTGTGTGCAGGTGTGTGTGTGTGTGTGTGTGTGTGTGTGTCTGTGCGTGTTTTTGTGTGCATGTGTGTTTGTGTGTGCGTGTGTGCAGGTGTGTGTGTGTCTGTGTGTGTCTGTGTGTGAATGTATGTTTGTGTGTGCGTGTGGGCCTGTGTGTGTGATCTCCTTCACTTTTAAAACCAGAGAAGAAAACTTGACAATTCTTTGTAAATGGTTAGTACTGTACACTGGATTGTTTTTTGTTTGTTTTTTGTGTTGGGTCACAATTAATCAGAATTACACATTGCATCATAAACTTTTCATACATTTTTATTGAATATGAAATCACTTTTCGCACAGGAACATCATTACGTACTAATGTGGTACAGTGACACATTTCTTCAAATTCTTTCACTTCATTTGCCATTTAAAACTAATACTTCATAATTATGTTTGATAGTGATAAAAGTAGTGTCCCTTGGCATTAGTTTTGATATTCTACTATTAATTTCACAGAGGATACTTCACGTGTTTTCGTGGAATGAAAAATTGAAAAGTGTCATGAATATTTGGTGATTTTTTTTCTTATTTGTTCCCGTGTTATTTAGCGTTCGATGCTTGCGGACGTGAGGAGACAGTGATGCGGCAAGCACGCGGCTTCTCGTGAAAGAACGGCTTCTCTAATGATGGAGTGCTTCTTCGTCTCATCACAGGACCATTCGGCCCTGCGTGGGCACGGCGTGTTTTGTGTTTGTGCTTGTGCACGGCACGGAGTGTGTGTGTGTATGTGTGAGTGACTCGCTGTGGTTTGGTCTTGTGGCTTTGAGTGTCATTTACAAGCAGCTCCTCCTCTGCCGTGTGCAAGTAAAGTGTGTACGTGTATGTGGGTGTGCGTGTGGGTGGGCGTGTGTGTGTGCGTGTGTGCGTGTGTGCGTGTGCATGTAGGTGTGTTTTTGTGTGTGTGTGTGTGTGTGTGCGCGTGTAGGTGTGTGTGTGGGTGTGGGTGTGTGTGCATGTGCGTGAGTGTGTGTGTGTGTGTGTACGCACACATGCAGGGTGGTAGGGGTTGTATTGTAATATAAACCCAATCTGAAAGTAGATACCTCTGCTTATTATTTTTATGAGCAACCTCACAAGTTTTGTCCACTTATTAAAACAAAACTCTTTTATTTGTGCAAAATCTTTATTGATTCATGGTAAATGTTTTAATACTTTTTTAATATTCAATTCTTGACTTACAAACCCTTGTTTACATATACAAATGGTATTCCCTGAGTTCATGAAAGTACAGTTTTTGAACAAAAATACTGGCATGAAAAAACAAGAAATTGCAAAAACAATGAAAACTATTAGAATCAAATTCTGTTTTTGGTATGTGGCCTTGACAAAGCAGAAAATAATCTCTTATAAAGAGCAGTTACAAATGAAAAAAAAGAAAACACAAACTGATGTCCTGCACTAATCCTTAATAAATGTATATCTGAGCATGTTTATTTTTCTTTGTATTTGTTTGAACTGTACAGATGTTTGAATACCTGAGTGCCAATTTCGTAATGTCATCCAACGATTAGTGAATTTCTCAAGAGAAGGAACTTCCGGCACAAATAACCCTAGTCTCTCCACAACTGTTGGTTTACAAATTCTGAAGACATACAGTATTATTAAAATGAAAAAAAGCATTTAAAAAAATCAAACAAGTACAGTAGACATAGGAGAACATATATTTATTTGACCTTTATTTATCCAGGAGTGAACTAATTTCTCTTTGTTCTATGGTAATGATCTGAGGAAGAGCTGGGTTCAGTTAAAGCATTAAAAAAATATCTGTGAAAAAAAAAAACTGTGTCAGTGGACAGGTTTAGGTTCGTTCCTGCACAGTTTCGTTCAACCGAGTTTACTAATATAAAGGGGTCAATTCAATGAATCAAAGAAGCTGTTTCCCTATGAAAAGAAGAGAGAGTGGTGTTATTATTCAAATTGGCTTTCAAAATTATTTTTTTTTAAACGTGGAAAGCAGGCTTCTTCCCAAATGGTGCAGACACAGCCGTATTAACTGACATCCTGCTTATGAACCCGGTGGAACAGAGATTACTGTAACCATACAGTAATCTCTGGTTTGTGCTTAATGCGACATAATGCAATTGTACTTAATGCACAGTTGAACAGATCCATGTGGGCTGACCGCCAGCTCATGCGCCTGTCAGTCAATGAATAAATCAGTCGTCGTTTTTCTCTGCATAGTGCATCTTACGAAGGGTCTGCCATGATACGCTTCACAAGTTACCCCTATCTAACCCCTGTGTCTGAGAGCAGCAGGAGCCGGCGTGATGTCACATTAAGAGAAAACCAAAGAGGTGACAGCCTCAGATGGTTTGTCGCCCAGGTGATGCAAAAGATGAAATTATTTTTTAAAACTACAAAGGTAGCAAACCCCCAGACACCGCCCCCCCGCCCCCCCCCCCCCCGCCCGCGCTGCTGCGAGGTATGGAGCCTAACGTAATGACACGTTTTGTGTTACTTTCGACACAGCCTGTCTGAATTGTAAAAAAAAAAAAAAAAAAAAAAAAATACCTGTACTCAAAAAAAAAAAAAAAAAATGACAATTAAATTAAAATGATATCAATATATACTAAATGGGCTTTATTGGAGAGAAAAGTATTCTGCCAGGTTGACTGTATATGTGAAAATTTGCTGTGCTTTTTGTTTTATGAGGCATTTTCAATGAATGTACTGGATTTCAATTCATTGTCTGAATTGAAAATAAATTGACCCCAATTCTAAATCAGGAATTCTGATTTGTAATCACTGATTCTGAAATTGTTTTTAATTGAGTTAGCTACTGACATTTTGCCCCGATTGCATTAGTCCCTGGGTAAATAAATAATGTTTAAGATATGATGTTTTTATAGTCAGAGGTTTTTGTCCAGTACGAAAAGGCAAGGAAGCCGCACAGGTCTTTAACTGAAATATTATTCCTGCCTTAAAGGCTGAGGCCATGTAGCCTGTGTCACAGTCACATGATAATCGCAGAAATTATTTATGCACGGTTAGAGCAATTCACAAAAATTGACCCAAACAGGGACTTTTTCCCTTTTTTTTAAATTTTTTTTTAACTTCTTCTTGCTGGTACGAGATACTTGGATGCTTGCGCACTTTGAAAGAAAAACAGGATTTTAAAGAATTTGCCAAAGCAGAATTTTAAGTTGGCAGTCATGCAACGAGCAAAAAAAAAAAAAAAAGTAAAAAAAAATAATAAAACACTTTTGAAACACTGTCCATTTCAGCAGTGCTCAGTGTTCCAGCTGCGGTGTTCCGAGCCGCGCGTGTGCAGCTTGGCTGCCGGGGGAGACGCGGCGGAATCCCGGCCCGGCAGGCCACGCCCCTTCAGCCTGAGTTTGTGCGGCAGGGCCGAGCGGGGGTCACACTCAGAGGCCGCGGGCACCTGCTGCTCCTCCTCCTCTTCGTCGGAGCTGACCTTCGGCCCCGGGCCGGGCCTGGGCGGGGCGGGGCCGCCCCAGGACGCCGAGGGAGGGGGCAGCAGAGAGGGTAGGAGAAAAGGCACGTGGTGGGCGGAAGAGAAGGGGGCGTACTTGTCGAAAAAGTACGGGTACCCTCTCCGCGCAGTAGAGCGTGCCGGCGTGAAGGCCGAGCCGACGGGCGCGGGTTTGGGGACGGGGCTCTGGTGGGAGGCTCCGCCCTCTGCGCTCCCCCCGCCGCCCCAGTAGACGTCTCTCTCGGAGTGGCCGGGGAGGGTGCGGGGGGGCAGGGGGGGCAGGTTCGGGGCCGGCGCCGGCGCGGGCGCGGGCAGGGGGCCGGGCAGCGGGAGCGGGAGGGGCAGCGGCAGCAGCCCCGCCCCCTGGTGGTGGGGGGCCCCGGGCCACTGGAGCCCCAGCCGCAGCCGGAGGGCCAGCAGCTCGGCCCGAAGGCGCATGTTCTCATCGCTCAGCGCCGCCAGCTGCGCCTCCAGCACGTAGTCGCTCACCCGCCGCTTCTCCCGCGAGCGCTTGGCCGCCTCGTTGTTCTTCTTGCGCTTCTCCCAGTAGGTGGCGTCCTTCTTCTCGTCCGGCATGAACTCCCGCTTGCGCCGCGAGCTCGTCGCCCTCAGGCACTTCCCCGGCAGCTCCAGCCCCAGCGGGACTAAGCCGGCCTCCCCCCGCAGCGGGAAGGAGAAGGGCGACTCCATGAGGACCGATGAACCCCCCCCCACCCCCTCCCCCCAGCAGAGAGGAGAAGTGGGCGGAGCCAAACGGACAACAACGATCTAATGCGGAATGTGATATTCTGTGACAAATCGCCGTGAAATAAGCTGTATAAAACAAATTTGATTTATATTCGGTTATTATTGTTTTAGCGTAGCTAAAAGGCACAAAGTGAAAGTCCTTTTTTTTTTGTTATAACCAGCTAACAGAGGCACCAGCTAAACTTTAAAGAATGTATACTTTCAAAAGTTCTTTTTGTTTTCCTGTTTTTACCGGCACAGTGTTGTCGGTTAAAAGTTTGATTTTTGAGGTTTGTCGTGCTCCGGGCTGCGCCGCTGTGTGATGGCGGTGTTGGCGGCCGAGGGCTTCTGTTCCTGCTGTGTCGCGGTGCGAGCCGCGAGCGGTCGCCTCCGACGCCAGGAAAAGTCTTTCGCTTCCGACAGGTGTGTTCTCCGTGTCCGGCTCACCTGGCGGGCCGCCCAGTCTATTTCTCCTCCAGACTGCGAGAGGAAACATAGTGACACACACACAGTTATTTTAATTCAGTTAATTCCACAGCTTTTATTTGTCGTCAGTGAAAAGATGCACAATGGCAAAAAAAAACTGTCTTTCCTTCCTCATTTTGTTCTCCATATTTCATACAAGACAGAGTGCAACAGATGAGTCAGTCTTGATGTTATTATTGGAAACGTTCAGTATAACAGAGAAGCTGTATTGCTGGATTGATGAAAAAAGTTATTCGCTTTTTAATTTTTAGTACTTACCATGTAATTATTTACAGATATAAAAATAGTCTGGCTAATCCTAATATGCCTTGTTCTAAGTGATGAAACCAAAGAATTGACAAGAACTTTAAAGTGGACGTCCTTATCCACAGCCACAACACAAGAATGTTCCCACCGCAGTTGTGATGTTTATAATTAAAATAATAATAAAAATCCGAACATTATCAGTGATGGAAATATCCTTTGGTTAATTTGGCCTCCTAAACAAACATATGATTGGAGATTGTGTTGCCTCCTAGGTTGATCTGGCATAGGCTAGGTCAGAGAGTAAGGTTTGCTGTGTGAACTGGATTTAACATGCTCATGGCTATGAATAACTGTTACAAAATGAGTATTGAGTTACAAAATGAGTATTGTACCTTATCGGGCCTGTGTTTCGTAGTTGTTCCCATGACCTTTGGTATGCACTTATTGTACATCACTTTGGATAAAAGCGTCTGCCAAATAAAAGTAATGTAATGTAATGTTGGTAGTCTTCATACCACAGTATATTCTATGATGCCGCCTTTGACACAAAAACTAGTCAAAGGTTTTCTTTTGGTGTATCGTTACAGAGACAGACCTCTGAGATGTGGGCATGAGATTCGAAACTCGTTTCCATTTCGACTCCCGCTGTGGTTCAGCGACTTTCTGATCGTTTCTGTACAGATTTTGTGGTGCAGCCATTTTGATTTTGTGTGCAATAGCGCGTGTCTCTCTCTGTTCTGTGTGGGTGTTATATATATATATATATATATATATATATATATATATATATATATATATATATATATATATATATATATATATATATATATACACACACACACTAGGGCTGTCAAAAAATATTCGAAGATCGAAAAATATTCGAAATTTTTTTTTTTTAAAGTTCGAACCTAAATTTGAAGATTCGAATATTAGTTTTGGATCCCGCGTTTTGTAATTAACATGAATATACAGGCTTTTCATATGGCGAATCATGTTCATGCACGCAAAGTTCATTTCCTATGCTAACGTTACTTTGTCAATAAAAAATGTTCTGCCCTGGACCCAGAGCAAGTGGATGGTCTGGTTTTCCTTGCCAATAACCTCCGATGATACTTTCAGCTCCATGGAAACCTAACGTTACTGGTCAGCTAGCCTCGCGAGCCAGTCTCTTTTTTCACTTTGTTCAACGGATCTCGTCAGCTAACAATTTAGGATAAATAATGTTCCCATGGCAGGCTATGTTTCCTTTCTGTTCTGAAGATTTTGATAACATTGGATGATGAAAGAAGTGAAACAAACTAAACAGAGTAAGTAATTTATGTTGTTATAGGCTACAAGTATTAGCCGTTTGGATAGTTTTTGTGTTAAGAAACAAACAGGGATTTCCTATAAACAATCATTCCCCTATTATTGTGATTAATAAATGCCGAGTTGTGGTAAATTACATAAACGAGAAAGTGCTTTATTCATTTGCGCATTAGGCTATAGAAACTGCAGGGGGCTCATTTATAAAATTAACTTGCTTGTGCATACGTCAAGGGAAGAACTGACGTAGAGCCACAACCGTTTCCACGGTCAAATCATGTTGAAATTTTATAAATCACTACTTTGATGTGATGTTCTACGTATGCGCCACACAGTTGATCTAAAATACGTTTTATAAACGAGGCCCCAGATGTAGTAACCTAGTATGAAAGTTCACCAATGTCCTCTATTATACTGCCCGCTTGTGGAAAATAACGCGCAGGCCAGTTTAGAGGGAGCGTCACGTGCATATTGCGCCCGACAAGCAGCTTATTTTTGTGAATTATATGCAAATGATATTCGAATATATTCGAACTCTAACTAATTACAAAAGCTAATATTCGAACTCAATTTCATGGCACTTTTGACAGCCTTAATATACACCGATCAGCCACAACATTAAAACCACCTACCTAATGTTGTGTAGGCCCCCCTCCTTCCGCCAAAACAGCTCTGACCCGTCGAGGCATGACTCCACCTCTGAAGGTGTCCTCTGGTATATTTGGATTTCTGTATATATTTGTATCTGATATTTTGTATCTACTGTAAATTTGTATCTGATTGTGTTACTTTGTTGTATTTGATGCTGCAACAGTGCAAATTGTTGAAGTTGGTAGTTGGTAGTTTATTACATTATTAGTTGCTACAGGGCTATAAAAAAGCTAAGATATTGTTAGAGGGTGAATTATTTCCACATAATTTTAAAAACTCTCGACGGGTCAGAGCTGATTTGACGGCGCGAGGGGGACCTACACAATATTAGGCAGGTGGTTTTAATGTTGTGGCTGATTGTTTTGTTTTTCATTTGGGGGTCGCACTCAGAAAGGAGTTTGGAAACCCCTGCTCCACAGCGCTAATGAGGGAGAGATCACACGGTGTGCTGCTGGAAACGATGCCCTGCGGCTTGTTTTCTGTGCAGGACGGACAGAAGAATCACACAGAGGGTTCGATGGTCCTTGCGATGCTGTGTATGAGTAGTCTCGCAGTCTCTGTCCATTAGATGTGGCGACAGGCAGACTCATTAAAGCCGCAGACCCCCCGCCCCCCCACCCCCCCAAATCCCCCCCCCCCCCCACTTACAGCTCAGTGAATTTCCCTGGCCCCCCACGGGTGAGTCCGGCCTCCTCCACGTCTAGACAAGTAGAGCGAGACGCGGGAGAGTCAGTGCGGCCGCGAGGAGTGGGGGTGGGGGAGGGGGAGACAGCGAATGTGTGCCCCATCTCCCCATCCATCCTCCCCCCCCACCCCCCCCCCCCCCTTTTACATTTTTCTGTAGCACTTCTCGATTTCGAAGAAAGATGGCTCGCCACAAAATCTGGGCAAAAAAAAAAAAAAAAAAAAAACCCTCTGCTTTCGGCTTCTGTCTAATTCTCTGTCTGAGTAATGCCGAATGCCGCTGAATTGTTTTGCGTGTGTTGTCATGGGGTCCTCCTGCTCTTTCTGATTCAACTGTTGGCTAGTGCTGCGCGAGTCACCGCCGGCTTGTTGCAGCGCTGCATGTGCCCCCGCCTGGCGCGTTGCATGTTTTCAAGTGCAGACTTTTTAACAATGCTTAGAATGACTGGACGCAGTTTAGAAATGTAGCAGCTTCTGGTTTGACTAAACTCCAGATATTATCATTACACAATAAACAGTCTGACTTCACATGCGCCTAGACTCTAGGAGAAAACGTGGCCACCTCTTAGAAAGAGGAGGGCCCTGTTAGTAGTCATGGCGACCGTGCCTGGGTCAAACCCTTATTTAAAATATTTTAAACTCTTTAGATCAGGGCTGTTCGATCTTATTTAAAAAGAGCCGGTTTTGGGTGCGGTTTTATTGCTTTAGCCCAGCACTAAGACCCCTGATTCCATTCATCAAGACCAAATTGTTTGAATCAGACGTTGGCCCAACTTTTCAGAAAAGGTCGGGCGACCCTGCTTTCGATGCCGAAAACACTCAAGAGCACGCCTGCCGAATCCCCCCACACTCTCTGAAAATATCTGAGGGCTCTGGGCTTCCCGGTGCATTCTGGGAAAGAGGACTTGGGTCCAGAGCTTCAGATGTTTATCTCAGCCCAGCTTCCTCCCTGACCTCAGTCACATGCTCGCGTCTAAATGCGAACGCAGGCACGGGGGGACCCTGCAGCTCTTCGTCTGCTCTCGCGCTCGAGCTCGCAGCGCAACGGCGCTGAAGCTCGCCAGCTCGCCTGCAAAAAAGAAAAAAAAACCACCCAAAGGACACGTGCTGCGTGCCAAAGTTAGCCGCTGTAGCGCGGCGATCGCAGAACCTGAGCTTTTAACAGAGAGTTTGCAGGTTTGAATCCAAGGTGGGCGTGCTGGCGCTCGGCAAGTCACACCGAATTGAGTTGTTTCGGGGCATTTCCAGCTGTGCAAATGGATTGCATGTAAAAACATTACGCTGTGCAAGTTGATCTGAATAAGTGTGTCTGCTAAATGCCTGACTGTAATGATAACTGTTTATCCTTTATTTAACCAGGAAGTCCCCTTGAAATAAAAAGCCTTTTTTTTCAAGCAGGAACTGGCCAGCAGCAGAATTCACAAGGTTTCAGCACAGTAATACATAAACATGTACAAAGTCAAGACATAAGACATAAGACAAGACCATATGGTCAATGGCAAATATAAGGCATTTAGTCATGTACATATAAACAGATTTATTGAATAGCTTCTGGCGGGTAGCTGTGTGTGTACACTGGTTTTTGTCCCAACAAATTATTCTGCCTTCATATTTTTTAAACAGCTGCACACTCCGACGCGAGGGGTAGTGGTGTATTCTGGGCCCTGTGGTTTCAGCCTGTCTCGCTCGCTCGCTCTCTCTCTCTCTCTCTCTCTCTCTCTCTCTCTCTCTCTTTCTCTCTCTCTTTCTCTCTTTCTCTCTTTCTCTCTCTCTCTCTCCTATCGCTCTGGGTTATGCCGTGCCCTATCCTCCAATTCCCAGGCCGAGTATCTTCACCACTTCCTCCTCAGTGCCACCTCCACACCTCCCAAAACCCCCCACCTCCCCCCCCCCCCACCCTGTGCCACCTCGCGCCACCTCGCGCCACCCCACAGTCAGGCCCCACGAGAGGCCCTGTAACACCACGCCCCCCCTCGACCCCCGCTCCCCCCTTCGCACCAGGCGAGACCAAAAAAGACCAAAGCGGCAAATAGATAGAGCCCTGTTCATTTGTCTGTTCTTTTGTCTGTTCTTAAGGGGGGGGGGGGGTGCGGGTGGCGCTTAGGAGAGGAGGTGTGAAAAAGGTTCACAGAACAAGTACACAGGTTCGTGTGCGTGGACACAGATGTGTGTGCAAACAAACAGGCAGACAGGCATGCACAAACTCAGAAATGCACACCCCCGTGTACGCCCACATCAATGCGTTCGCTCAGCCCCATTCTTGATCAGAACTTTTTTAATTGGTTACTGTACAACAGCTTCTGCAAAGACACAGGTATTTTATCCCTCATTACATAGTCACCGCTGCTGGTGTTGAAACTGTTACGTTTGCCGGCCGCCCACATTCAACCTGAACCTCTTGAAGAGATGTTTTTTTGGAATGTTTTTTTTCTAAGTCAGTGTTCTAGAACTCCACTGCTTTCAACTACCCGCAGTGAATGTTCGGTTAACAACATTCTGAGCACATATTTGTGATCTCACACCTTACTGGGTTCACCAATTTATACAAGTACCATTAATATGTGGTTTGAAATGTGTTCTGACATTACTGTAAGCTTTGTCAACCCATAATGGTCTTTTAAATACATATCCAGTATATAGAACCTTTAATGACAATTCATAACTTTACACCACTCAGTTGTATTTATTATCTGGTGAATACTTTTTTTTGGTATTGTAACGCGATTCATTTTCAGGTGGAATGGCCCACGCAACACCTCTCGGGTCAAAATGGTGATGTGTGAAAAACACATTGGAAAGGAAAAATAGTTGGACTGAGTCAGTAGGTGTTCTCACAGGTGCGTATAACCAAAACCGCCTAGCCCTCTGGACTTTCTCTTGTTCTTTTGCCCCACGTCATTTTGTAGATTACCTGAAACCGAGTCCACCCCTATTATGCCCGAGTGTTTGAGGGATAGTAACATGAAATGATCGTGGACAGGAAGTGCATGTAGTGCAAGCGCGCCAGGGAATCAGTGTTAGGATTTTAATGTTTTATTGTGTTAAACGAATTAAGAGTCGCACTGCATGGGTGCCAAAGGTTTTATGGATGCCAAAGTCTTTTCTACATTATAATTTATGTGCTTTTTATTTTAATTTTTTGAAAGCGTATATTTGCAGTTTTGTTTTAAATATATTTTCAAAGCTCTTTTGAAACACGATCTGGGGGACGACACTGTCTTCTTGACAGTCATGCGGCTGTGAAGATGCAATAGCTTTTTGAACCTTTCCGTCTCCTCGATGGCGTCTCCCAGATAAGTCAGTGAAAGGATTGAAAGGAATCCCGCAGTCTTCAAAAAAAAGTTTGTTCTGAGATTTTATACGCCACACACACAACAAATACAAATTTTGCGCAAAGAGCTGATTTGACCACTCTGCAGAAGACCCTAAAATTACTGACTGGGGCGAAAATAGACATGAAAAATGCAAACCTATGGCAGAGTTTGTGCGATCCGAGAGTTGTGGGCCGGTACAGTATCTCGATTTGATGTTAGTGAAACACAGGGCTCGCCCTGTTTTCCTCTGTCAGGGTCCCCCGTGCCTTTTTACCATTAAAGAGCCTTATCAGCACTGGTTGACATACGTGGTAAGCAAGTAACGTACGAACGGCAAGAAGTTAAAAATCCACAGCAATTTTATGTACCGTACGAACGGCGCAAATGCGTATCTATTTTTAGGTACCTGTAATGCATTTTGTTATGACGGAATAAAATTGCCACACAAGTGAATCATTTTGCCCCTGATGCGTACTTGTATGCCACTAATCTCACCCCCTGATTATCAGTCATGTATAATTGTCTGTTGCTAAATCACACCGTGGGCGTGATTTTAGACATGAAAATCAGACAGGCAATAGAGACAGCTATAGCTAACCACCTCATGGCCTTTTAACTTCACGTAACGTGCTACTGAGTCATCTGAAAATGATCTGTTAGTAATTAAATTCAGGAGCAATCAATAATCTGAATCATCATAATTAGTCATTGATGTGGTAAGCCATGAGTCTATCAAGTTTGTGGTTTTTTGTAGACTTGTTTTTTTTTTTTTTTTTTTAAGAAAGGTTTTTTTTTTGTGTGTGTGTTTTAGCAGCACAGTTTTTCATTTTTTTTTTTTTTGTTTGGTCTAAAAATGTGGACGCTGTTCGAAGCCGGCACATACATACAGCAGGTCCCGTCAAACTGTTCGAATCATGTCGTGAAATCATTCCAGAAAGGCCGATGGAAATGTTTTTTTGTTCCACCTGAACACCCGATAATAAAAAGAGGTGGGAAAACTTAAAGGTGTTAAGAAGGGCATTATTTTTCTGTTTTTTAAATCAGTCATTTGGAGCGTCATGCTGTACTGCAGTTTATCTGTGAAACTTAAAACTAAACTCTATAATCAAATCCAAATTTGTGCAAAGATTATTGGTCAACCTGTGATACGCTCCTTTCAAGTAACTCACAACAAGAGCATGCTCAGACTTGCTAACACGAGCTCCTCAGACTCCTCGCATGTGTTAAACGGAGAATACCAACTTCTCCCCTCCAACAGGCGTTTCAGAGTCCCTCAATTTAAACGCAACAGGCTGAATAATTCTTTTACACATCAGTCTATCCTGTTGCTAAACCAAAACCGGTGTGTTGCTAATTTAGATCTGAATCCAGAGGATATAATGTGATACGTAACTGTTTGATGTGTTATGTACGTCTATGATGTGTGATATGTATAACTGCCTAAGGATGCAAAATGAATTTCAGTGCAAACTGACGATAAAGTTGCATCATATCGCATCGTATCGTATCATATCGTAGATGAGAACATGCATAGCAAATTAAGGTTTCCTTTTTTTTTCTATAGGTGCACAAACTCATTTTTGAACAGTCGAAAATAAATCATTTAACATATATTTTTTGCATTAAATTGCTGTATATTGCCACTGTCACCCATACCTGCATACCAGGAACACTGCAGTCGACATATGTACACTGGTCTGATACACTTGCCAGCGAGACCACCCAACAGTCCGCACATTATGATTGGAGGAAGCTAGCACAGATAGGTGGAGAGGCATCTCTCATTGGCTGCTGGTAGCAAATGGGCTTCTTACTGTATTCATTATCAGAGCTACTAATACGATCCTGACCCGAACAACACTGGCTGACTTACATCGCTCTAACCCTGGCTAATTTACCTAAGTGACCTAAGTCACAGGTCACGTTCAGGAGTTTTTAAAAATATATATTTTTAGATTGCATTTTAGTTTTAGTGTAATTTTTTAAAAATTGTCCCGGCCCAGTTTTTGTGTGTGATGAAGGAAATTTCAGATAAAGTATTCAGAGACGTTTCTGCCAGCTTTACAACAGCACACATGAGGCATTTGCAGATTTCTTGTGTACTGCAAAAAAAAAAAAAAAAACAATTAATGTAAGCCCAAAGCAGCTTGTACAGCCAGATTATGTTTCCAGAGGCTGTACATTTGAAGAGATTAATTTCACAGCGTGAATTCACAATTGATAACAAAATTATGGCTGCAAGCATACGGAAAAACTAATTAAACACAAAGTTCCCTGGAGGACTTCATGCAGAAACAATACATTTCACGTACATTTTTTAGAATGTATTTAAAAATGTACTTATAATGCATATCACAAATATGTTTTTAAAAAAAGCCGCCTCATATATTTCAGTGTGGTATTTCCATTGTATGGAAATAAAATGGAAAAAAATAAAATAAAATCCACTCATCATAGTTGGTGCCATGCCTGTCTGTTGGTGCCTTAAGAATTATAATAAGTATGTGATTGTTCGATTAGGATTGATAATATACTAAATTAAATTAAAAATATATATATTTCTCTGGAAAATTATCAAAATACATAAGGCTATTGTGCTACATGAAAAAATTTAGGATCAACCCAAATGAAAATCTAACTCTTTCCTTATCTCCTAAACATAACCCTAATCTTTCCTCAGCTTGAGCACTTACTGTATTCCTAAGCCTAAACAAAATTATAGCCCTAAACCCAATTTCAAGCCATAGCAGTCATATTAAATAGGTGATTTGTCTAAAAATATTGATTAAAACCAAATTATATTTAAAAAAATAAAGTCATAAAAGAAAACACAAGAAACACATAGATTATGTATAAAAAAATCGTAAACTATAGTAGCCTATTACATCACAAAAGTTTTAAAAATGTGCATCATCCCAAAATAAAAATGTAATGCATGCGCTAATACATTTCCTTGTTCTGCAACGTAACGCTAATCTTTCTTCAACCCTAACACTCACTGTATGCCAAACCCTAACACTAACCCTAAATCCTTAACACTATTTTAAGCTCAAAGACACATTTGTAACTGTGATTGTTCCATTAGGATTGACGGGGAAAAAATCAATTGCATCAAATCAACAACAAAAAAATGCAATGAAAGTATTTCACTGAAATTATCAAAATACATTTGGCTTTGCCTCCCGAAACCAAATAAATTAAAATGGATTTCTAGACCTTGGAGTAATCAAAAAATATGTGATTTGTCTAAAAACATGAGTTAAAATCAAAATACTAAATATCATCAATTCAGCGAATGAAATGCAAGGAAATAGGTTTTTTAAAAAATGACTGAAAATCGCAATAGAGCTACGTCGCAAAATTGAAAAAACTTAGACTGTCCAAAGTCCAGTTATAACCCTCTTTACTAGGGTAATGTTGAGGATAACGGGTACATAAAACAATTAGCAAGTTGTGAATAGAGCACAACCCTTTCCTTTGAGTTAATTTCATAAAATTGTGGTGCAGTGACTCTATTATGCACAAAGTTTGCCCTGCGATAGGATTGCCGACCTGTTCAGGGCGTATTCCTGCCTCTCGCCCAATGCACGCTGGGATAGGCTGCCAGCACTCCCCGCGACCCAGACCAGAATAAGGGAGTGTAGATAATGGATGGACGGATGGATGTATGCACTTCACATGCATGCAGTTCACATGCTGAACTTAACCCGTGATGCGTGCGCTGTACAGGCATTGCACGTTGCCCTCCCACACTGCTGTTTCTCCCACCCCCCCACGCCGGCTGGTATCGGTTGGCACGTGGCCTCGGTGTCACTGCTGCATGCATGCAGTGCAGACAATGCGGTGGTTTACTCCGATTCGTAATGAGAGATGAAGCCACTTGGTGGTGCAAAATGACTGCATGCAGATAGTTCGCTGCCGAGGACGAAAATGAAATTATACGAACTGCTGGTTTTTTTCCTGTGGAATGATTGTTGCGAACTAGAATATGACAGAAAAGTGAATTAAAATCATGCGTGCTGTGTTCTTCAGGTCTACAGGGCACGTGTTGTCATTGAAATCCTATCGTTTCTTCACCCGGATGTAACATCGGCAAGTTATGCATTGGGATGTTTTACAGGCCAGAATAATACTGTGTCTATTAATACTCTGTGCTGCATTACAGTAGCACAACATAGCGTGTTGTATTATAGTAGCACAGCATTGTGCTGTATTACAACAGCACAGCATTGTGCTGTATTACAGTAGCACAGCATTATGCTGTATTACAGGAGCACAGCATTGTGTGCTGTTTACAGTAGTACGTCATTATGCTGTGTTACAGTAGCACAGCATTGTGCTGCGTTATAGTAGCACATCATTATGCTGTGTTACAGTAGCACATCATTATGCTGTGTTACAGTAGCACATCATTATGCCGTATTACAGTAGCACATCATTATGCCGTGTTACAGTAGCACATCATTATGCTGTGTTACAGTAGCACATCATTATGCCGTATTACAGTAGCACATCATTATGCTGTGTTACAGTAGCACATCATTATGCTGTGTTACAGTAGCACGGCATTATGCCGTGTTACAGTAGCACATCGTTATGCTGTGTTACAGTAGCACATCATTATGCCGTATTACAGTAGCACATCATTGTGCTGTATTACAGTAGCACAGCATTGTGCTGTAAAACAGTAGCACATCATTGTGCTGTGTTACAGTAGCACAGCATTGTGCTGCGTTATAGTAGCACATCATTATGCTGTGTTACAGTAGCACATCATTATGCTGTATTACAGTAGCACATAATTATGCTGTGTTACAGTAGCACAGCATTATGCTGTATTACAGTAGCATAGCATCGTGTGCTGTTATGAGGGCCGAGCTGCTTTTGAAGAACAGTTGGCTGCAGATGAGACCAGGTTTCCTGAGCAACAGCCCTCCTGGGGCCAGCAGGCCAGCCTTGCACCTGCTGCTTATTCACGTGCTAATTATAGGCCCCTGCTTTTTAGCAAAAAACCTTCAAATGTCTTCATCTATCTGCCACCTATTTGTTCTTTCTTCCTCCCCCCCCCCCCCCACAGCACCTGTTGTTCTTCTTTTTTATTTCCTTCCTGGTGCCTTCTTCGGTTCGAGAGGCTTCACGCACCAACCGACCCTGTCGCCTGCCCCCCATGTCTGGCTCGCTCCAGGCAGGGATAACCGTGTTTTGAGTAAATGTTGTTTTGTGCCTCCAGCAGTTCTTTGAGGTCAAGCGGGGTTTCGGTGCTACTGGCCCAGCAGCTTAGGCACATTCCCCTGACGAAATTATTCGCCGTCCTACAACGTTTATAATATTTCTTCGGCCGCAAGGTTACCCGGGCTTTCTAGAACATTCTCGCCTAATAACGCATTAGATGCTGCGTTACATTTCGGCCGCTTGACAGATGCTCTTTTTCACGGAAACGGCAGTGTTATTCTCAGGAATACAAACGTTTGACATCTCCAAGAAGGCACAGAAGACATCCACTTATAATGAATAAGCGTAGAGTTAATTGAACAAAGCGATAATTAGCATTGCAACCGAAAGCAAACGCTACGATGCAGATGGCCCGTCTTTACCTTTCATACCAAAAGGAGATCCAAATATAGAGAACAGCTGTTGAGTTCTCATTTTGTGGTGGCAAAATGAGTGAAATTTTATGGGTTATGGATTTTAAAAGTGATAGGCAGACCCTGAATGGGTCCATCAAGTGGTGAAAATGAAGAAAGTAACTGACTTTTCTCTAGCTATTCCTACCCTAAGCTGGCATGATTCTGAATTAAGCCATAAAGCCTTTGAATTATTGTTGCGTACGCTGGAAAGCATGCCCCACAATAGCTACATTGCCTTCACCAAGAACGACCATGTTTCCCCCAAGATCAAGTTGTATCATAAGGAAGTCCCTGTGATGAAAACAGCATTCAGCACCTGTGCATCAACGTGTTTGTGCATGTGTGTCTCTGTGTGCGTGCCCATGCATGCATCTGAATTTCTGCGTTTGTATTTGCATGCGTGTGTGCATATCAGTGCTTGAGCAAGGCACTTAACTTGCATTGCTTCTGTGTTTTTCCAGCTGTATAACTGGATACAATGTAAATGCTGTGTAAAGAAGAAAAAAATTTTGAGTTGTGTAAGTCGCCCTGGATAAGAGCGTCTGCGAAATGCGTGTAGTGTAATGTCATGTGCTGTTTGTGTACTTACTGAATGAAAATGTGAGCTGTGCAGATGGACAGCCAGGAGGACGTGTCAGTTAGCACCTGGGGTCTCGGGTGATGCCATCAGGGCACATGTTGTCATTGGCGACCACCGTCAACACGCACAGCACTTCTGACCTGGCACTCATCAACAGCTGCCATATACCAACAACTGCTTTTACTGTGTAACGGAACTGTGTGTGTGTGTGTGTGAGTGTGTGTGCATGCATATGCGTGTGTGTGTGTGTGTGTGTGTGTGTGTGTGCATGTATGTATATGTATGTATGCGTGTGTGTGGATGTGTGCGTGTGTGTGTGTGTGTGTGTGTGTGTGTGCATGCATGCATGTGTGTGAGTGTGTGTGTGTGTGTGTGTATATGTGTGTATGGGTGTGTGTGCATGTGTGTGTGTGTGTGTGTGTGTGTGTGTGTGCATGCATGCATGTGTGTGTGATTGTGTGTGTGTGCATGCATGCATGTGTGTGTGTGTGTGTGTGTGTGTGTGTATGTGTGTATGGGTGTGTGTGCATGTGTGTGTGTGTGTGAGTAGGTGTGTGTGTGTGTGTGTGTGTGTTTGCATGCATGTCTGTGTTTGTGTGTGTGTGTATATGTATGTATGTGTGTGTGTGGGTGTGTATGTGAATATATATGTATATAGTGCAATATTCGAAAATTATTTTCAATTTAGTCACAAAGTAAGTTTTTCCACCCATTGGTGGACATAGTCTACTGTGCACAGGTGTAGCAGCGTTTTGCAAGCTTAAATAACAACTGATAAATGCCACTTCCGCATTTCAACCTCACAGTGCCGAGCAATCCATGCAATCTTTTCCCTATCTTTTTATCTAGGCGGTTGTTACGTACTCGTGTGAACTATATCGGACACGGCAGATCTTGGTGAAGTCCACATCTCCATGCAGAGCTGCCCAACCCCCCCAATGTTACACAAATGCCTTGGCTTTCAGCTCTCCAGCTTCATAGAATGGCCATTCTCTTTGGCGCTGTTTCTCGGTCGTATTGAACAACACGCCACTGGCGACGACAGCAGTGGCACCGATAGCAACAGCTGTGGTGAGCAATGTTCCGGTGTCTTCGACTGAAACGACCCCGAGAGCTTGCTCACCGCCAGAGGTGGAAAAACCAGCTTCAGAGAGCACAACAAAAAAAAAAGAACCGTCCACCGTATTTTGTCCAAATCGCCTGGATTTGCTAATTAGCACGATTATTCAGCCAAGAGACGGAACTAATTTGCAAAATCGGCTGGGCTGAGCTCATGGGTGGAAGACTCACTAATTAATGGCAGGACTTTTTTGCTTTCTGATCCCTGGACTTACCTTCTCTGCTCGCTGTTACGACATGATAGGCACGATACTCTCCTCACTTGTAAGGCTACAGTCGGGTACGCTATGGTCCATCACTCAAGTGGTCAGTTAACCTAGCTCGTAACAGAAATTCATCTTAAAGTGATGACGTGGAGGGAAACGACACGTTGGCATACGAAACACAAAAAAAAAAAAAAAAAAAAAAATTCCGCTTAAATTTATCTCTGGTTTTGAAACTGTGATGCAATGGCACCCTTATCAGATTAAAACATCCTTTTTAGTTTTTCGGCTCCCCTCTTTGAAAATACGATGAAGCGAGTGAATAGAGTGAGTTTAATGACCTCAATCCAGCTGTTTTCAAGCAAGAGGGAGTAGACCTACATCTTACAGTGATATCATTTTTTCTTTTAAATGCTATTCCTTTGTCCAGTGCCAAATCCCCCCAAAAAAACACAAGCAAAATATTTTTGTTTTTCCACAACTGTTGAGGAATTGTCCAAACATACAGTTGCTTTAGTACCTCAACGCACGATTGCAAACTACTGTTTCTTAAACACTCACACGCATGCACACACACACACACTTTTTATAATTTACCCTTCAAAATAATGATCTGATGACAAAATGGTTACATGCCAAAAGCAATTGTCTCATCACATTATTTTCTCAGCTGTATCTAAGATGCTTAACCTCTTAGGTTTCTTCATATGTAATCATTTAAGTGTAAAGTGTACAGTTCTAAGATGGTCCATTTGTAAAGTCCAATCTGTAATAGGAAAATAGTGTAGTTTAAGTATATGGACCAGTTTTAAGCACTGATATATATTGTACATTGTGACACATAAAGTTTTAGGTAAAACATCTTGTATGTTCCCTGTGGGTACTTACTAGGATTCTGAATATTTAGCATTTCATATTTATGTATGAACAATGCTAAGGATGTATGAAACCACTTGATACCATTGACACAGACTTCACATATATAAATGTCTGCATATGGAGAAACTGTATCATAAACATTGGTTGCTATCGATTATAAAATAAATCATTAACCAGTTTGACAATCAGGAAATCAGCTCAGTATTTATCTGCTAACCATCATTTCATTTAGAAATAAGTACACTTTACAGCTTTGTTTATGCGAACCCATATTTGAACATCCCTCGTTGTATTAAAAAAAAATTAACAACATACATTAACAACATACATTAAAAGCCTAACTAGGGACAGGAGTTGGAAACTAGCAATAGCTATAATCTCTGTATGTGGTACATCAGTTACGATTTGAAGTGGTACTATGTTAACTTGCATTGTCCCTACCAAATAAACTATAAATAAATAAATAAAATTAAATAATACAAATTTCGTATTCATAATAATTCACAACAAATTTATGCAATGGCTTCATCAATAAGGAAGCAAAAAACACAAGAGTGTCGATCTGACTCACTGAACTGTGGTGATATGTTTGTGTCGCCTACTGCTCTTTCGCTAATCGCTTATTTTTGCTCTCTAAACACGAAAGCAGAGACTGCCAAGGCTCCAAGTGCCGCTCGGGAAACCCTGGCATTTTCAGACGAGCGCGATGACAGTGTGTGTTTACTGAAAGTTTTTGTTTTAAGCACCTTATGTGGACACAGAGGGTCCCCGGTATGCCAGGACCGTGTGTGTGTGTGTGTGTGTGTGTGTGTGAAGGGCAAGGTCTGTGTGTAGGGCCTACACTCCTGGCTCCCGGTAAAGTGGCTGGCGAACGGGTCTGAACCCTTACCTTTCTCAGGCGAGGATCGGGGTCACCGTACTGTTGTCCAGGGTCCGGAGCAGGCCACCCCACATCTACCCCGGCCCACCCCACCCCGGCCCACCCCACCCCACCCCTCGGTTGTCGATTCCTCGCCGGGCTCTCCTGTCCTCCTGATCAGTTCAACGCTCAGCCGTCCCGTTTGCTATCTCTCGCTATCTCTCGCTATCTCTCTCTCTCTCTCTCTCTCTCTCTCTCTCACCTAAAATCTCTCAGGTACCGCCGGCCTCCCCGAGCCCCGTCGATCAGCCCGTCGCTCGAGCTCTTCTCACCCGCTTGCGTTCGCCGACCGTGGGAGGGGCCGCCCTCAATTTCGCAGAGGTGAGAGCGTGTGGCGCCAGGTCCCCAACCAGCGAGGCAGTGACAGGGACACAGGCCCTGCGGTACACTGCTGACAGACAGGGGGAGGCTGAGTCACCCTCTCTCTCTATCTCTCTCTATCTCTCTCTCTCTCTCTCCCTCTCCCTCTCTGTCTCTCTCGCTCTCTCCCTTTTTCTCTCTCTCTCTCCCTCTCTCTCTCTCTCTCTCTCTCTTTCTCTCTCTCTTTCTCTCACTCTCTCTCTCTCTCTTTTGATCTTTAGATACCTATATGAGCGGGTGGCTCCCTAGAGCTGCTGGGATTTTTTTTCTCTTTCTCTCGCCTAAACCACTTTTTCCCCTCCTGCTTCCTTTTACACCTTCTCTCTGTAAGTTAAGACACTTTCACTGCCATGTTTGTGTGTCTACCATCCATCAGAATAAAATTCAGTGTGCATATTGTATAAATTAATAAATAATAGTAACTTTATTTATCAAAGAAAGGGTTACAAAATGCTCCACAGTTCGAAAACACACACAGAGGTTTCGTGCATCAATTTTAAAATAAACTTAATATTTAAAAAAATACATTTTAATAAAAATAAACAATTTGACAGTTGCTAAGTGCTTCACGGGCTAAAACACATAAAAATTAAAGGTACGTCAGTAACAAAGAAAAAAAAAACAATTTAAAAGTTAAAAGCTATTCTATGAAAGTAAGTTTTCAAAGGGGATTTTAAAGGACAGTGTTCCAAATTGTTGGGTTCCTTCAATACATCACTGCCTGCAAATGTGCCTTGCTGAGAAAACATATCCATTATGTTGATGACATCTGCAATTATGCAATTAATCTGCAAAGCCATTCTTACCTAAGCTCAGGACAAGCACAAGATTAGTGACATTAACTCAGGGAAGTATTGCATAATGCTTTTTCAAGGTTAATAAAAGCAGTAAAGCTTCTTTTTTTGCAACAGATGACTGCACAGATCTTAATAAATACAAAAACTAACTAAATATATAAACCAAATGAATATAGGAAGGCCTCTTCCATATGACTGGCTATGAAGGAATACTGCAGCACACAAGTATTGGGACAGTTTTTATTGCTTTGTGCTGTACATGTGCAGATTGGATTGAAATAGATCAATGAATGCAAAGTTAAGTCGCAGAGTGTTAGTTTAAATTTGAGGGGATCCACATTCATTTTGGGTGAAGGACCTGCAGCCCTTTCTTTATAAATGTAAATTAATATAATCTGAAATAAAGCAGCCATATTTAGTACTTGGTTGCCAGATGCTTTGCATTCGATGACTGAGCTGAGGTCTGCGACCCATAGACATCACAATATGCTGGGTCTCTACGGCGGCAGTGTAGCATTGTGGGTAAGGAACTGGGCTTGTAACCCGAAAGGTCATAGGTCACATTCCCGGGTAGGACACTGCCGTTGTACCCTTGAGCAAGGTACTTTAACCTGCATTGCTTCAGTATATATCCAGCTGTATAAATGGATGCGAATGTAAAGTGTAAAAAGTTGTGTAAGTCGCTCTGAATAAGAGCATCTGTTAAATGGCTGTAACAATGGTCTTCCATGGTGATGCTCTGCCAGGCCTGTACTGCAGCCATCCTCAGTTCCTGTTTGTTCCTGGGACGTTTTGCCTTCAGTCCTGTCTTCAGCAAGTGAAATTATTTTTCAGTCGGATTCAGGATGGGCGATCGACTTGGCCTTTCAAGAAACCTTCACACCTTGGAAAACTGTGGCTGTGTATAACAGTATAACAGTATGTTTTGGCACGGTCTCCAGCCACAAGGCGAAGTGCCATCCAATGAGTTATGAGGGCATTTGGTTCGGTCTGAGCAGAGGAGATGTTTTTTTTTTTTTTTTTAAATCAGATAAGTAAGACGTCACTTCAGAATTCATCCTGCTGCTGCTGTCAGCAGGTCACATCGTCAACGAAAACAGGTGAGCCAGTTACCGTGGCAGCCATACGTGCCCAAGCCATGACACTTACCTCTGCCGTGTGTTACAGATGAGGATAGGTGGTGGTTTGGGTCACGAGCGTTTACGTTCTTTGCAGTCCGAGGGAATGCATGCACATCCGAAATATTCCAACAAGTGCAGGATTTTAAAAAAAAAAGTTAGTATAGAAGAGAGAGTATATCCGCACACTGTTTTTTCTGCTCCCAAAGTGATTTAGTGGTACAACGTTTTGACCTCTGAGGTCTTCGTCAGGTACATCAACCAGAACTTGTGACTTGGGTGGAGCTATATATAGACCAGGATGTGGGCAGGCCCATAATAGGGCCATAATCCAAAAGAGAATAAATGTCAGCTGAACAATTAAAAAAGTGACGTTGACATTCTAATTAGAAATCATAATATTCATAATACTGCAATGGGAACACCATCTGCAACCACAATACATAAGTACATACTACACACCTTCCTTATTCAATTGCTTTGGTACTGGACACAATACTTGTCTCATTCATCCATAAGACTTTGTTCCAGAACAGTTTTTTTAATGTACTTTTTTTTTTTAGCAAACTCTAACCTGGCCATTCACTTCTTACCGGTGGTTTGCGTCTTGCGGCGAACCCTCTGAGGTTATGCTGGTGTGTCCTTGACACACTCATGCCTACATGCTAGAGAGCGTTCTCGATCTGTTATACAGTAGAAAAGGTTTTCAGTCAGGACCATTGTCATCAAAGTAAGATCTTTATTGACAATAAAGGCAATACAGTTATATTTGGCGGTATGGCTCTGTTCTGGGAGCTCTCCAGCCAACCATGCAGCCCGCGTGGATAAGGCCGGGAGGCCAGCAGCCAAACACCCCCTAGAGGGGTACACACAGAACAGATCCAGCAGCAAAGCAAGTTCTTAACACGTAGGGATGGAGCTGGGTTGGTGGAGGGGGTTTAGAAAGCAACGTGCTGCAAGCTTGCATGCAGGAGGAGCAGCCGAATGAGTGGAGGGGGGCTGTTGATCTCAGCCAGTTGAAAAGGTGTTTTTCTCCCCAATTTTAAAGTATCCTTCGTTCATCCGCTACAGCGCTCTTCCATGGTCCGCCATTTAATTTGCCGCCGCTGAGATCACCGGTGCGTTCTTGCCTCATTACATTACATTACAGGCATTTAGCAGACGCTCTTATCCAGAGCGACTTACACAACTTTTACATAGCATTTTACATTGTATCCATTTTATACAGCTGGATATATACTGAAGCAATTTCGGTTAAGTACCTTGCTCAAGGGTACAACGGCAGTGCCCTACCCGGGAATCGAACCTGCGACCTTTCGGTTACAAGCCCAGTTCCTTACCCACTGTGCCACACTGCCTCCTTGCGATGTATCAAACAGTTCATGTTCACACGCCCCGGGACCTTCTGTTTAGATTTGTTCTGATTTCATTATCTATTTCATTATTTATTTCCTCAGTATGTGAGAAACAGATAAATGCGCATGAAAATGGCATCATGATATTTTACAGAAGGGACGCAGGGGACGACAGTGCAGTATAATGGCTAGTGAACCAAAAGTAGGCGACTAAATATAACTACAAAACAGTGGGCTTAATTCACAGCAGGGGGCACTGTCACATTACACTATTTATTTAAATCCAGTTGTACCTGGGCATTTAACCCAATTTTCTTAAGTAAAAATATAACCGCACTTGATAAAACCTGGAACTGCTCACTTTTGTACTTCAGTCCATGTTCCAGATCCAGGTTTTTTACGCAGTGCAGTTATCCAGCTAACTCAGTAATCCTGCTTCCTGGAACAGAGGCCCTGGAGCATTTTTTTACAGCATCAGGTCACATGGGGGAAAAAGTGAGTCATAACTAAAACCACCTCTTTTCCAGGACGTCCTTCACTCTCAGGGACAGTGCTCCCCCTGGTGGCCGATTAAAACATCGCAATGCTAACAGTGCATGACCAACCGACAGACAAATCGTAGGCTGCACACTAGAATCAGAGCGAGCGTTGGAAATCCTGTGGATTAATTTTTACGGCAGCGAGATAGCGTGGTGATTACTCACCACTGTAAAAGACATTAAAGTGAGCTCCCGGGTTGAAACAAAGGTCAACTAAATGAGTAGGCTTCTCTCTGTGATAGGGCAGAGTTGTTTGTATTACTGTGTCTGCAGTGCGACAGCCAACATCCCATAGATACAGCTGTGGTGCCAACACAGTGAGAAGAGCAATCCGGCTCATATTTTCCATATTCCTCTCGGTTTGACTAATTAAAAAAAAAACACATGACAGTATATGGCTGCGTTGGAAAGTTTCATAGTTTTCCCCCACTGCGGTTTATTAATAATATCCTAACGTGGAAAACACAAGCACCAAAGCAGGCCAGGTAGGTTTTAATACACTGTGTGTTTTAAGTGTCTCATATTGACACAAATCCTGAGGTCCACATTTATACATGGGCATCCCAACTAACACAATTTTTTTTCCCAGAATGTTGGAGAAGATTCTAGCTAGGTTCTCATTTGGTAGCGAGATAATCTTCACACAAACGTTCCCCAACCAAGCCTTAGAACAGTCTATTGTTTTAAAATTTTCGTTCAAGTTCCGAAGAAAAGTGTTCCAGGCATGTCACAAGTCCGTTCCTGCAACATCCCTTGTGACTCAATCCTTTAAGGTGTGAGGTCACAAATACGTGATTAGAATGTTCTTAAATTAACCTTCTAATGCTGATGTAACAATCGCTAGTGGTAGTTCAATGGAGCAATGGAGTTCTAGAACACTGACTTAGAATTTTGAAGAAAAAAAAACAAGACACAAACATTTGAAAAAGCCTACCCTTTAAATGGCTAAAGACAGCATTCAAGGAACATCCCAATCCATTTGCTTTTTAAAAACACTGAATTTTCTGAATTCTGCAGAATTTTATTTGTGCACCTACTATGACATCTAGCTTTATGCTGCATGATTATGCATTGACAATTACTACCGGGGGTGACCATGCTAACTTAGCCTCACCTCTGTTCATTGCCTATACCCCTATATATGCGCTCATGTATGTTGCTGTGGATAAGCAATGTGGGATGCACTCTGTAAAACCAAAAACTTAGTGGGTTCTCTTTTTCAGTCTCACCAAAGCACAGCTAAGGCAGTGTCTGAGGTCACAGAACCAGAAAGGGCCCCCCCTTCAAATCTTTTAGTTGAGCGCGGATAGGCCATTTTCATAAATGCAATGTTGTATTTCAGAATTAATTGTGTGGACTGAAACTCCAAGCATCCCCCCCCACCCCCCTTCCCCAATTTGGCAGTTTGTCCATCCAACTGCCACACATTCGTCAGTAGTCCGAAGTGGGATTAGGATTCCAAAAAACCTGTACTGTACTGTTACATTACATTACAGGCATTTAGCAGACGCTCTTATCTAGAGCGACTTGCAACAAGTGCATCAGTTCAAGGTGCAGAGGTGCAGAAAAACACACTAGTGTGAAGTAAAGATCGTAGTGCCAGACCACATAGATCAGGACTCCAACCCTGTAGGGTAACCTGTTCAGCAAACAAACAAACAATCCTGCCAAGTACAAAACTAGCATTGAAATCACATTTGCCTAATCAGAATCAACATTAACATTACAGCACGTTTAAAAAAAATATTTGTTTTTCTGTGTTTGGTTCTCCACCCCGCCTCCCCCCTCCCCCCCACCTTTGAAGTGATTCCCGTTCCTTTGGTCTGACGGGAGCCCCACCCCTCTTGACCGTCTAAGCCCTCCACCCCCCCCCCCCCCACCCTCCACCCTCCACCCTCCACCCTCGCAATCTCCCGTATTCTTTATCCTGCCACGGCTCCTTTGTCACCTGCAGCCCTACAGTGTGCGGCGTTCACATACGGCGCTGGCGCTGCTAGCAGTACAGGATGCACTGATGCACTGGAGACGTACCGGGGGGCCTGAAAATCCCCGCCCCCCTTCCCCTCTCACGTCCCCCCCCCCCCACCACCACCCGCAACCACCACTCCACCCCCAACCCCCATCCCCCCCCCCCCCCCCCACCACCACCACCCTCTTGTTTACTGCAATTTTTCTTTCTTTACATGAATATCGGAGGTGTGAACGTGCGGTCTGTGCGCTGGCTCGGAGTCTGGCTGTCCCTCGTCACTTCGACCTAACCAGAGGACGGGCCTGCGTGCTGCAGGAGCTCGTCCCTCTCGTGCTCGGGTCTGAACGACTTCCTCTTTTTCGTCACCCCCAACGTGTTAAATGCTTCGTTTTTTTTTTTTTTTTCCTTCTGCTAGTTGCAATTAGTCACCGATCCGAAAATGTCCTGTGAAATGACAGGCCGCGTTGGCAGGAGACGCTTCTGCGTCGCTGTGTCTGTCGCTGACTTCTTGTCGGCTGACGTTTGTTCGTCCTGAACGGCTGAATCCCAGGCAGTTTTGAATTTCCATTTTATCGCCTGATTTTTAGCTGCCAGCACATGGGACAGGTGTCACAGAACATTTTCATATCCACAGATTCAAGATTCAGACATGGGGCTAAAGTCAAGAGACTCTTTACATATGAACTGTTTGGGACACACACGCACACACACACACACACACACAATGCTGGACCACGCAGTCTTGCATAGCCTAGCAATGAATTCATATGAATATTTTGGGAGGGGTTTGTCTCTCTGTCTCCCCGAAAGACGCTCATGCATGGACTCTTCTCTTTGCAGTGGTGTAGCTACTCACAAACCATAGCATTTTTTTAAACCAGAGGCTAGTTTTACCAGTGGCTAAGTCTTTATTATTTAATAGTCTAAGCGGCGGGTATTAAGATATGAAAATCTCCGGCTCTTGAGGGCTCAAGTTCTCTGTAAACAAACTGGAATAAAGAAGTCACGAATCGCCTCTTAGCCTGGGCTCCACCGAAAAAGAGATCTTCATCTCAGTGGGACTCCAGTGGTTAATTAACGGATGAATGGATAATATGGTGATGATTGTGCCAGGTAGCAAGACCGTACAATCCGTGATCTCAGTGAGCTCATGGGAAACTGAGCAGATGTATGGAGGAAAATAAAACCATAGGAAAACAATTGGGGTTTAGCCCTATTGTCTTAACCCACCACCCCCCCCCCCCCCCCCCAAAAAAAAAAAAAATTGAATAGTGTATTTTTGATGGTTGGTGTGCTGAATATATCCTCTGTTGTGATTTACCCTCAGATAGAGTGACAGAAAAGACACATGGTCTACTGGGTCTGAAAATATGAAGGTGTGTGTGTACATACAGAGAGGCCAAGGGATGGGTGACTAACTCTATCTGCAGTTCACATTGAGCAGGGTCCTAACTAGGACACCTGTTTGGTGAACCACAGAGATATACAAGCAAGATTACAGAAACACTCACTTTTTTATACACACACTCCTGTTCACACAGTCAAAATGCCGCATAGTGCCGCACAGAGTTGCGCACGCCACATTCATTGAACTCCACTGAAAAATGACCGACTGACGATCAGACTGTGGCAGAGAAAACACGTCTCTTTAAAGGAAGTAATCAACCCACAGGCATCGAGAGAAAACAGAGCGATGAAAGAGTGCGTTCAGATGATCCAGATTGTTATTTTAGTTAGTGAATTGCCCGCGACATCACATTGCCTTAAACTCGGATGAGTGCAGATTTTATTTTTATAGTCGACCGGATGTTATTTTTATTCTATCTTACTGATGCGTATCTATTCGAAGAAAATATTGACCTATCGATATGCTTTAAGCACACATTTTCTGCAAGGCTACAACCACGTCCTGAACTGAGCTGAGACGGCAAGGTTCACTTTTCCATCACGACGCATGCTTGCGGCGTTTGCACGATGTTTCACGTTAAAATTAGAAGTAATAGGGGGAATCTACGCACAGGCGTTTAAAGGGGAATACCACACGCCAAATAACACGAGCACCAGGTTTCGGTACTTCAACCCCTGTGGTGCCATGCAGAGCGATGTCCTAACCGCCATGCGTTCCAAAAAAATCCGGTGTGCCACAAGTTCAACGGTTGTGGTGGAGGAGTCTTTCGCAAAAATAACGCAGAGCACTATTTGTACTTTGGAAAAACACTCGCCAAAAAATAAAGAAAAGAATTTCGATAAATGTTGCTGCTGCGCGAATTTGAGTTGCGGAGTTCATATTATTTTGAAAATTTAATTTGACGAAGTGTACTTTTTAATGAAGGAAAAAATAGAAGGTTTCCTATTTTTCAGAACCTTTACGGTAACCTTATTCCAGTACAAACGAGAACACCATTCTTTCAGCGTGTGGGTTTAACATCTTTAATTTTTAGAAATAAATATTACCTGTTTTGTAATTATTTTGTATTTATTTAATTGTATGCAATATTTCTATGGACTCACGTTTATGTCCGAATATAGTTGCCAGCAGTTTTATGAAGAAAGTATTGACGACATGGATCGTATTAGTAGTCTACCACGAAGGTTAAATGATGGTATATAACGATATATAACGATCGAAATGACAACAAATACTCCATACCATGACACAGACGAATTGACTTAATAAATCAATTATTATTTATCGTATTATTAATCGAACAAAAGTTCATGGACTTGGATACACATTAAGACAAATGTGTACTATACAAAGGCGTATGGGAAGGAAATTATTTAAAAGTCTGTGCTAAAACTAGAAAACTGCACAGCTATTTTTCTTACATAAAAAGTATGCATGTGGCGTGGTCATATGCTACTATTTATCACTGAATTATAAAATGCAAGTACCGCGCTATTAAATATGCAATATTTTGTAACTATTGATGATTGCCATTTTAAGGTAATATCATTAAATGTTTCCACATTAAATTAAGTAATATTTGTTCAGATTGTTAATCATCATTACTGTATTTGCATACCAGTACTCGTAACTTAGGGACAAGAAAAAGAAAGCCTAGTGCATTAAAGATACACAACTCCACCGATATGAAATTATATTATTACTATTTTTATTCGACTGATCTTTGATTTAAAATAGTTTCCCTGCAAGTCTACCTCCTCTTGCTGCTTTTCTATATAAAATCAGATGAATAAAGAGCAAATGGTTTACTTTCCTTAATGAAAAACATTTGCACCAGTAAAGTTGGAAATGTAAAGGCAATGGTTGTGATTATACAGAATTTAAAGAACTGGGATTAGGATATTCATATGCAAGTCCAAAATCTTGCATCTCATTGCGTTTAGATTTTATTCTTCATAATTTGAAAACACATTCTAATATTCAAGGGTGACCTCAATTGTAGACAAATAAATAGAAATTAAATTTAATAAAATAGCTGTACAGCAGTAATAGGTTTACTCAGTTTAATATTCCAAAACCTAATTCTTCCACTGCTGTCAGCTTGCTTTGTAAATGTAATTTATACAACATATAAATACACATATAATTGTGTGACACATACTCTTGTTCATTGCCAATTATTGCATCATAGCTGATGAATGATGAAACCAAATAATTCAGGTCATCGGTGTGAACAGTTTTTGGGAAAAAAGACTCATGTGTGAATATTGAAGCCTTTTATTAATAGAATAAAATCCAAACTGGTAAAATACATCTTCAGTATTTATGTACCACAGCATATTCACAGGGTATCCAAAATGAAGCTGCGTTTCTGAACGATATCTATCTCAAAATTGATATTAATGAAATTATGCGACAAGACAATAAATCCCCTCACAAAATTTGATGTTATGAAAAGCATAACAGTCAATAAAATATCAAAAGAGCCAAAACACCTTGATGCATAACAATTTTTGTATAAAGCCTTTTCCTACAGCAACAGCACGGAGCATAGAGCAATACTAAACTAGGACAGAGCCTGTATGACACAGCACTTTTCGGAAATACCATCATTGCAGCTGAGTCAACAGCAGTGAATGGGAGTGCAACCAAGGCGCAGTGGCGGGCGTCCATTTTGTAAGCTGTGTCCTTCGGAAAGGGGGGTTTTCTGCAAAGCACCGCAAGCACGGGGCGAGTAACAGGCGAGAACCGAGGCGCTCCCAAACGAGCCTTAAGATCGAATTGGGCCGAGTGTTCAGATTGAACGAACCCACGCGCGGGCTGACGGTGACACTTTTTTGGCCGGTGTGCCTGCCCCGGGCCTGGCTTAGGTGTGTGCTGTCAGGGAGTTATCCGAGCTGAAGTACCTCCTCAGGTGTGCCACCTCTGCGGACCATGTGCTGATGGTGCTCTTGTAGTTCCGGTGCTTGTCGAGCATCTCCGGGGGCAGGTTCGGGTAAAGGGGGCTTGGGTGCAGGCAGGGAGCCCCCCAGGGCAGAAGCAGGTTGCCATGCACCGCCGAGTGGCCCCAGCCGGGCAACAGCCAACTGGGCGGGGGGAGCCGAGGGGCGGGGAAACAGAGGGAGGGGGGTTGGAGGTGAGGAGGAGAAGGAGGAGGGAGGTGGTACTGCTTTGAGGTGGACGGGACGTCCCGGTCTCCCGGGAGATCTCTGCTGGAGGACACCAGGGGCGCGGCGTTCTCCGATTCGGCTGCCCCGCCCCCTGCTGCCCCTGGCGGTCTGTCCGGCTTGGCGACCGGGCTGGAGTCGGGGGCGGCGGGCACCCCCGGACGGCGTTTCGGCGGGCAGTCCTTCCTCTGGGGGAGGCCGTTCGGAGGCCCCGGGGAGGCCCGACCGGGCTCCGAAACGACGGGCGTCGGCGAGACCCGGGCCCCGTGCAGGAGCTCCTCCAGGCCCCACGGCTCCCGCAGGAGGGCGGCCGAGTTGGCCCTCAGGCCCAGGAGGCCGGGCTGAAAGGAGCCGGGGGCCAGGCAGCGCGAGGGGGCGGGCGGGGGGCCGGCGTCCTGGAGGGGCAGGGGGCCCCAGCCCAGCCCCACGTGGCACTGCAGGGACAGCACCTCGGCCCGGAGCTGCGCGTTCTCCTCGCTCAGCGCCAGCAGCTGGCCCTCCATCACCAGGTCCTGCAGGCGGCGCTTCTCCCGCGAGCGCTTGGCCGCCTCGTTGTTCTTGCGCCGCTTGTCCCAGTAGGAGGCGTCCTTCTTCTCGGCGGGGGTCATCTCCCGCTTCCGGCGCTTCCCGGGGGACAGGTGGCGCTTGCACCCGCGCAGGCCCAGCAGGTGGCGGGTCAGCAGGGAGGGGCCGGGCAAGGCCAGCACGCCCCCCGCCCCCGCACCCGCCCCCGCCCCCGCCGGAGCCAGCGCGTCCCCCCCAACGCTGCTCCCCACCGAGGGGGGGGGCAGGCACAAGGCCCGACGTCCGTGCTGGGCCTTGTTGCTCCGCTGGGCACACATTGCGCACTGGACACTGTGAGCATACGGAAAAAAAAAGGGGTGGCGGGGGGTGGGGGGGTGGGGGGAGGCATGTATGAGAACCTCAGTTAACCGTTAAAATTACACCGGGCCACGGATTCAGTGAAGGGGGGAGAGGGGAAGAATGTCCAGGGTGATGGTCATACAGTGACGCTCTCTGTAACACTCGTATCGTGCGAAGTACAGTTTGTAGGAAGTAGAAGTCCTCTGTGCTTTCACGCCTTTTTCTGCAGTCTATAATTACATCGTAACTCTCTGAGGCTGGAGCTAGCTGTGGTGTGGGTCCTGGGATCAGAATCAGGAGATGTTCGAAGCTGGTGTCATCAACAGAGACAAGAATAATTGTAGATATTATAATAACATCTAATCAAGCTAATCAGGCTTAAGATTTTTAAAAATATGATGGGATTGCAGAGGGATGTCCCATCTACGGAATAGTTATTGGTGCCTAACTTTTTAATGTGTGCAAATCTTGGTATGGTTTTTAAACAGTTTTTGTCATTGGTAGTGATATCACCTTATCTTTCTTTGTGACGAACGTTTGATTTGCCCACGGGCACTGTAGTGCATTTTTTCTGTTGCGTGTTGTTGGTCTGCTCACTCATTTCTGAAACATCGTGTAGGAGAGAAAACATCCTTTGACTGTTTTGCCTAAAATCTTGCATCATCATTTGAAATTATGCAGGCACAAATGATCATACTAGAGAGGGAGAATTTTTATAACACCTACACTTCACACATCAGTCCACAACAGTCCGTACAGTCCATCTCAAAAACCTCACATTGTCATATATGACAGTTTGTTTTTACCACAAAACTAAAACCCCGATTTGCTTTTAAGTATTTTATTCATGATTACTTTGCTACTGAGCTGCATCTTTTTCATTTTACTGTGAATATATTCCAAATATATGGCAATACTATATAATAATAATGTATTGTTCTCCAAGTAAAAAAATGGCAGAGTACAAGAACTCAAAAATTTCGCTTATCAGCACCGTGTGACATACCATGCTGTTAAAATGATTCGTTTTCTTTCTCCTTTAAGTCATTAATGGCTATCATAATATAATCCCATAATTATGACAGAATCAAATGTTAAATATTTCAATTGTATTTTTCAGTCATTTTTTAAATCTAGGGCACTGCCATGGCCGGCTCTTTGATCTTCGAATGTAGTGTCTCTTAACTTTCCATTCAACCGCTGCAAATAACCGCTGTTTCCTTCGATTAAAACGTCAGTGTCCGCGCTAAAGGTGAGAATCGACCGCCAGGCCCAACTGTACAACTTTCAAAATGGTACAATATGATAAACAATAATTTTCAAAAAACTAAGTTATTATTAAAAGTATCCTACAGCGTCCTGCAGAATATAGTAAGTGAATGTTTTTTTTAAATGAACACGTGGAGCTCAGTCCAGTCAGCGTTAAGTTGTTGAAGTAGGTATAAAATGCTATTGTATATAAATAAATAAATAATTCTCCCTTTTAAAAAAAGACACTTGTGGAGAAAGGGAAACGACAACCCGTGAAAAATGTTCAAATCGCACGACCAAACACGACAAGGTGCATCGATGTTATGTAGCACAGTCTAATACGTACACTGTTCGGTGGTCTTGGTCAGTTATACTGTAGGCGTAGGCTGCACTCCACTATTCCCAGTAGGCCGACTACCACAGATTTTACAAATTACTGCCCGTTACTGATTAAAAGTTCGGGTAAGTGCCGTGTCTTACCTTTCTGTCGAAGCGCTAGTCGCTGTCACGGTGACGAGTGCTGAAGTTGAGTGGTGTGAGCAGGTCGCTCGCAATTGATGCTTTGCAAGGAACGGCACGGCTAGGAGAAGAGAGCGTTTAAGTGCTCAACCACACAGCCAATGAGATCTCGGCTTTCCCCCTTTTTTGGTTGTTGTGCCTGAAATATTATGGGTTGCAACTGATGTAGGAACTGGAAAGGAGTGTGGTGTACTAAGGTGTATGTGGTATGAAACTTCACATATCTATATGCGGTTTGTGCTGGCACACACTGTCGTGTTTTTACGGCTGGCGGAGAAAGTGCCCTCTTCAAGTTTTCAAATTCAACGCTTTGAACCAAAACGGCAAGCGACCGAAAAATAGTCCTTAATAGCCGCGCCTGCTTCGTGTGTCTAGCAAACTTTCAGTCCTTCTCTGACATCAGCTTGTACTGGCCCATGTTGTACACTGATTGTACGCATGATTCACTGACGGCATTTACGGACTTGCTTAGGGTTGCAACCAAAAGCATTACGCCTGCAGAAATTCAGTTAACGCACGTTAATGTAGCTGACTTATTCGTTTCGTACATCCAGGTGTACTGAGAATAACCAAAACGGTGCGCTTTAAGCAATCAGCGAAAAAAAAGAAAAGAAAAAAAAGAAGAGAGTGTTATGGGGTGTGGAAACATAATAAAATGGTCCTTAAACGATGTGCAGAAATAGGTCTATGTGCTTCCTGTTTGGTTTGTGCTCATTTACCCAAAGCTTGTGGTGAAGAACACAATTCTCACATAACAGTTAGCTGACAGTGTGGTAAAGACACAAATGCAAGGGGATGCATGGGCATGCATAGATGTACAGTAGGCTATTTGACTATCTGCTGATAATCAGGGAAGACTGAATTAAAGGAATGTTTCTGATTGCATGCGTGTGTGCATGAGCGCACAAGTCATGTGTAGGCCATTTGTGTGCATGCACGTGCATGTGTGCATGTGCTTTGGGATTGCGTGCAATGGTGTGTGTACACTTTTGTGAATGTGAGTGCATGTTTTTGAATGCACTTGTGCGTATATGTATGTATGCACTTGGGTGGGTGTGCTCACGTGTGAGTGCTTGGTTGTGCGTGTGTGTGTGTTTGTGTGTGTGCACGTGTGTGTGTGTGCGTGTGTGTGTGTGTGGACGTGTGTGTGTGTGCGCGTGCGGGTGTGCATGCATGTGTGCGTACATGCATGTGTGTGTGTGCGCGTGCGGATAAGCGTGTGGGTGTGTGTGTGTGTGCGTGCGTGCATGTGTGTGTACGCGGGCGAGCGTGCATGTGTGTGTGTGTGTGTGTGCACGTTTATGTGTGTGTGCATGTGTAGTTGTGCATGCAGGTGAGCCTGTGAGCGTATGACTGTTTGTGGGGCAGGGGTGGGACGGGGTGAGTGGTGAGTGGGGGGTCTCCAGTTTGGTGGGGGGACAGCCCTACAAGGAGAAGGGGGCAGGAGGGGTGAGTGGGTGCATTCCAAAGTGACTCACCCCTCAGGCACACGGTGTCAGAAACCCTGAAGCGACACTGATTTTGTGGTCATGACTCACACGGTCACCTTTGCATCTTCTTCTTTAGAACTGCACGGTTCTGGGTCACCTGGCTTACTGACCTGAGCATGACGTCTGGCGCCCCTTCCCCAAGTGTGCACTCACACGCACACACGCACAGACACACACATACTTTTCCTTTTTTGTGTTGGAAGTTTTTTGATGAAAAAAGTACTGTATCGTTACGGGCAGTTTTTTTTTGTTGTTGTTGCAATTTCGGCACATGTTTGGAAACAGGAGTTCAGAGTCATTGCAATAGCCTGAGGGGTCATAACTGGTTAACTCAGCAGGCTTTTTTGCGAAAATTATTTTCCTTCTATTGAACACGATGTCAACTTCTTTTTAAAACAGTTACAGTCACATACTTGAAACAATACAGTTAATTACAGCTGATTTGAAAACCGACTGACTCTGTGCGTGGAGAGAAACAGGGGTATGGCACAGCGCCTGGCCCGAAGCTCTCTGACAGTGTTAATGTTAGCGTCATCAGCTCAGCGTGCTCATCAAGGACACCTGTGGTTAGATTTAGTCAGGAACACAGTTAGGTGCAATTGAGCATTTGGTCAGAAATTATCTCCACGGCAGCAATTCATCATCAGACTGCCCCATTTAAAAATAAAAATTTTTTTTTTTTTTTTTTTTTTTTCAAAGAGTCAAAGAGTCACATGGTGGCATTGCCGGGCAGGTGAGCGAAGGTGGCAAAGTGGAATGCTTTCATCTGCGCCCACGCATTTCCCGAACAGAGAGTATCAATGACTCACCGGGGGAATCGAAGCCACTTCCAGCTCGTATCAGAGACGTTGGCACAACGGCTTCTCAGCTGAGTTGTTCGCGCAAGTCTCCAGATTCCAGCGTCGCCGCTGTGATCTTCGCTCGCTGCGCCCCTGGGCTCAGCTAGACGCTGCCTGGCTTTTTAGGTGCAAAAAAAAAACCCCAAAAAAAAAAAAACAGTTCTCTTTTTGCAGTTCTCACCCTTCATGATGACTTTTTCCACCCTACTGTGTGCGTGCACCACTTATTTTCACACCTACATGGACAGTCTGCGGTTCCGTTCGAACATGGTCGCACAGCTCTCCTGGTTTGATCGCTGAAACTCGAGGGAGGCAAGGGCACTATCACTGTCAGGAGTCTCATCACGTCGAGACAGACAAGAGGTCCTCCTTCGTCCCTCTCTGAACAAGAATCAGAAATGGTCCGCAGAGCCCTACGTTCAGGCAACTGGAACAAATATGACAAGAGGCCAACCAGGCAGTTGACTCCATTTCTGACTTTTCGCTGAAAGTCCTGGCTTGCTTCTGTTAAAGTCAAAACGTTGCAAATTTTGTATCCTGTCATAAGCAAATACAGTACAGGAAACTCCTGTTACTTGCCAAAGCCACTTGTCCTTAAGAAACACTGGACCGAGTAGGAACGTGAGAGTCAGCTATCTGGTTGATCTATCTATCATTATTATATCTGTGTAGCCGGTGTTTGACAAGAACCGCCTGTACAAAAAAATAAGTGGTAAACTGGTACTTCGCAGAAATTCTCAACATAGACCATCAGATAAAACATTTCTACACAGGAACCCGGTAACCCCTTTTGAGTTACATAATCACCAGAGGGTAACTGTATAATTCACCAGAGGGGTGACTGTGCAATTCACCAGAACGTGATTGGGTAATTCACCAGATGGTGACTGTGTAACTCAACTGAAGTGAGAGTCCTGATGCAGTGATATAGGGGCATTTCCTCAAAGGCTGCAAATTCTTTTTAAAAAAGGACATCAATTACATGGAGGCCTCATTTCTATAATGAACCAATGACTTCATGGCCTATAGATGTTTCTCACCTACCCCAGTCTTGGTAAATGACCTAAGGCTCATCACAGTCACTCTTTTTTTTACCTTCTTGTGTCCTTTCCCAGCTTCTTAGCTCCACCAAATGGAGGACACAAGGAAAAGGACACACGGAAAGGACACAGGGATGGAGGAATTCGAGGAAACGTGCAGTAGGCAAATGGAACGCCCATGCTCTTTCAAGCGTCCGTTGGAAGCCTCGTCAATTGCCGCCTTGAGCAGATGGAGAGAGGTGGATCCACAAGTCGATCATTTATACGTCACGCATTCTGAAAAAAAAAACAGCAAATGATGCGCTCGTGTTTTCTTGCCGAAGCGTCCTTCAGGAGCCTCCTAGCTCCTCGCTCCTAGCTCCTAGCTCCTTCGAGGAGCTTTTAACGAGCTGGAATTTCCTTGAAGATGGCGGACCTCTGAGCCGCTCAATGACCGTGGGGACCAAGACGGACAAAATAAAGCAACTGGAACGAGCCCCTGGTCTTGCTCCTTCAGAGACCACCTCTGTTGTAACTATGGGCATCTTACTGCCCCCTTTCTACCCTCCTGCATAGTTGAGGTCATCCCCACTGGGGCCAAAGTGCCACATTGTCACCCATTTTCAACAGAGTGTTTGACACAATTTAGGGCCCCATAATGTGTATGCATTGGTTTAGTTTTAACGGCTTCATATCAGAGCATGGTCCAGTAAATTCTTACAGATTGCCGACAATTTTAAAAGAAACACATATTCAGGACCAAAATCTTAATTTGTGTGATTGTACGTTTTGGTTTGTAACATATGTCATACATTTTCAGGCATCTGCAGGAATGTTTTAAAAAATGTCAAAAATAAATTTACTTCCTTGAATTGACACTTCTGTGCAACTCACCACTTATCACAGGAAACCCTGCTACATTAACCTTAAGTGTTAACATTTAGTTACAGCTTTTGTTACCAAAATGTGATCTAAAACAGACAGTTTATAAAATGCTTTGCCAGTGAGTCACAATGAATGCATTTGCTAAACCTATTTGAGCATCTTTGGAGTGTTTAAATCTGACACATGTGTGTCAAGAAGTTAGCCTCAGGTCAAGAAAAGCCTATCATTCAGTCCATGTTCCAGATTTGGGAGCATTCTGGGTTGTATCCAGCTACAGCAACTAACTGAAACAGGGCCCAGAGTAGGCCTACCTTACACAGTTGACATACTAGGCATTTACACATCTAGGTGTGTAATTAAGAACTTCAGTTTAAGGACCTCACTCTGGGGCACAAAACTAGCACCCCGCATGGGATTTGAACATGCATCCCCCAAGTGGGCTGCACACCCTGCACCCTTACCCAATATTATGTACACTACACTGCCATCCAAAAACCAAAATCCCATTGAAAAGCCCCCTGGACTGCCTGGCAGTGTCCCACACACGTGCGTGCACCTGTTTCCTCACCCTGAGTCCATGGGATCACTCCAGCCCTGTCCTTCGCTCCATGGTCAGGGACTGCTTCAGCCCTGTTCCTCCTCTGCCCATGCCCTGTCGCAGCCTGGATCTGTCTCCAGATTCATCATCCAGCTCCTCTAAACTGCACTATACTGAACTATACCATTTGGTCTTCTATTATTCCTGTTAGCTGTCACCTCAGCTGTGACCTGCTTAACCCATTATCTTTGCTGTGATAGATCCCTTGTAGCATTTCTGCTACATTCCATTCTACTGCTGCTTTACACCAGGCAGGCCAGTGGAGGATGGGCTCCCCCTCTATAGCCGGGTTCCTCTCAAGATTTCTTCCCATTGGGGAGTTTTTTCTCAGCACTGTTTGAGGGTTTTCTCCCCACTGGGAGTTTTTTTTTTACCTCATGTTTTTGCCATTTGGGGGTTCAGGCCTGGTGCTTTGTCTCTTGCCTTGCTGCTCTGCAAAGCATCTTTGTGACCGTGCTCTGTGAAAAAACACTATATAAATAAAATTAAATTGAATATCCCTCTGCACAGACCCATAGCAAACCTGCAACTTTCATGAACAGACAGACTATACTTTTATATCTTTTGGCCTTTTTGGATTGTGATTTGAGTTACATTTAATTTCCGCTTACTTAGATATATCTGAACCTAAACCAATCCTGCTTCTGATTTCAGTCTTGCATAACAGCTTATAAACACTAAAGAGTACTGGTTGCAAATGTCATTTTGTTTGAGAACTAGAGTACAGCTGTTCCCATGGAAGAGATCTGGAAAACAGAGTATGAAAGGATAGATTAAATGATCGTTCCTTCGCAGAAACAGCAGTGGCATCCTCTGTCTCATTAAGCAAACATGAAAATTAAATTACTCAGTAAAACATTTACAGCATGCAGACAGCCATCTCTGCCACTGTTTATTTATGGCTCGCACGTGTGAACGAAAGTAACACGATTAATTGTTGCACTGCCTTACAGCACGTAAACCTGCTGCAACTCAGTCCTCTGTAACTCACGTCTGATCCTATCTCTAACTTGAGCTGAGAAAAAACAGACTCCGGTCCGTTTCCTAGAATGGCATGCACACTCACTAAAAGCACACGCCCGTGTGGTACAGAATGACCGAACAGAAGTGATGAATTGTGTCAGTATCCTAATTATACACGATCGCTCAGGCTGAAGTATTTTAAGACGCAATGTGGGACACACATCTGACGCACGGAGCAGAGAAAAGTTCCGTTAATAGCATGCACGGAACCGCGTTTAAGCAAATGAGTTTTCAACCAGATATTCCCAACGATTTTTATATTAGTCATGCTGAGCCATGGGGCGAGGCAGAACAAGTTCAGGATAAGTGTGTGTCTGTGTCATGTGCTTATGTGCACTGTGGATTGCTAAATATGCATCGTTTATGAAGCTGCTTACCAGGGCCCAGTTACCCCACTGTGGCCCAGATGATATACATTCCGATGGAATGTAATTTTTGTCCTTCTTCCACCATCGGAGATGTATAATTCCACGTTGTATATTTATAATAACATATTATATCAATGCAAATTCAGTAATATCGAGATATATACATTCAGGCGAGAGTACTGGGCGGAAGTGTAGCTTAATGGGTAAGAAGTTGATCACAGGTTTGACCCCCAGTACACTCCCGTCGTGCTACTGAGCAAGGTACTTAACCTGCATTACTTCAGTATATATCCAAATGTATAAATGGATACAATGTAAATGCGATGTGAAAAAGTTGTGCAAGTCTGCGATGACTATAACCACAAATTATGGCCATTTTATTTTTTAGGGACAGTTCTGCTCAAACTGGGCCCCTCTCGTTCTCACACCCTCCCCTTTCATTCCCTGTTGACCTTTTCAGAGACACGGCAAAGCGTCAGCTGTTTAATCTGCCACTTCTCCTTCAGCGGTGATGTTCTGTGGCCAGAGCTGCAGACTGTAGTTTTTCTTCATCCCTTAAACTCGTGTCAGTATCGCTTTCGAGCTTTCTGGGTCACACTGAATGCATCCGGATTAATGCGGTGTTACAAGTGTGTGGCTTTGGCTGGGTATGCTTGATTCTGTCTGTGTGTGTTTGTCTGGGTGTGTGCATGCGTATGTGTGTGTGCTTGAGTGCGCTTGTCTGTGTTTGTGAGTGTGTGTGTGTGTGTGTGTGTGTGCGTGTGTGTGTGCTTATACGTGTTTGTGTGTGTGTGTGTGTGTGTGTGTGGGCAGACAGGTGACCCATTTCTCTCCATGGTGTTTATTGTCATTGAAATCCTCACCTCTTTCTCCAGTCCCAGGCTTGAACTCTGCTCCGCGCTGCAGCCAGACAATTCAGGGGTCACGCGAGCATTCTCGGGGTTCCAGCCTTTGCTCTGCCGAGTTCTCCTTCTCACCTGCCCCGGCACGGCAGTTGCAGAGACATCTTCTTTTTTTTTTTTTTTTCTTTTTCTTTTTCTTTTTTTTTGGACTCTTTATCTGTGTGTTAATTAACGCTCCTCCAAAGCCGGTTTCCAAGAGGCAAACAGGTAACGTTCATCACTAGAGTCGGTTGCCACAGAGGCGAGTGGGGTGGAAGAGCGAGCACGAGCGCGTGTGTGTATGTGGTGTGAGGATGTGGGGTTGGGCTGGTGACGACGGGCAGCAGTTAAACTGTAGTGGAAAAAAAAGCCTGGTGGATAGGGCAGGCTGACAGAGGAGGCCAGAGGTTCGAATGCCACAAGACAAAATGCTCGGCCTTATCGCAGAAACCACCCGGTTCCAAGCCCACGTTTAAAAATAGACAGGACAGACAGACCCTTGATGCGCGCGTGTACAAGAAAAAAAAAAAAGTACACACAATCGCGCGCCACGCCCAACCCACACCCCCACACATGCACACACGTGCGCACAAGCGTTGACAAATTGCGTGTGCTCGACGGTTGTGGGAGCAACAGGAGAGGGAACCTGAGCGAGTCATCCAAACCACATGAATATGAAGCACTGTATAAAGAGTTATAGCTAATTGATAGGATGGAAAAAAAATGATTTGAGCTTATATGGGTAATATGGGTTACATGGCTCATTCCAGTATGACTCCATTTTGTACTGCAGTTTCTGCTAATCACCACTAGATGGCAATGCAAGCAGAGTAACGAAGAAGAAAACCTCCCCCAAAACAAAGGCTGTCGCACAATTTGCACAGCATTTTGGGTAAAAATTCATGACTAGCCCACCAGAAGAATGTAACGCGGCAAAGTAAACTCGGCGATGACGGACTTAAATGATCAGGTTATGCCATATAATTGCCTAGACTTCAGTCCCCGAGGACCTTGCCGTGGGCCTCTCCTTGCTGCCTCAGTTTGGGGTGTGGCTAAAGAGCCTGACATCCCTTTCAGCATTGTCTCAAGAGGATCAATACAGGCCCAGTAACGTGAGTCCAAGGAGAATTCTCTTTTGCCCAGCGTTTCTCAAACTGGGGATCGTTACCCAGTGACTCATGTTCCTACAGATGTGTTGTAACGATGATAATAAGCCCATTTACACAGGGCTGTTCGTACAATGACGTGATCAAATCACTGTCCAAACACAGAGCGGCAGACACAATTAAAAAGCACGCACAACTAATGATGCAATATGAAGACAAATGTTTCAGTCAATCTACGGGAAAATATACAAAGCTACACTGAGACAAAGAAAAATAAATAAAAGATAAGTTGAGAATAAAAATCAATAAACAAATTGTCACGTCTTTTAAAAACTTGCGAGCGAGCATTTGTGAATTTTTTAACGGCCTCAGGTAAAGTCATTTCACGGTTTAGGACCCTGCACACTGAGGGCAGGATGTCCTTTTGTTTGTAACTTTGCAGGTAGAACATTTGGGAGACCCTTCATGGCTGATCTCAGCTTGCAGGGTACCGAAAGTTAGATTATTTAGTCAGAGGCTAAGCCACATACAGCAGAAAAGTGATCATTAGTACTTTAAAAATGTATTCTAAATACTACAGGAAGCCAGTTCAGGAAAGCCCAGACAGCAGTTATAGGAGATTATTTCCAATTTTCTTCCCTATGCTGCCGGCAAGGCTTTTGCCCCAAATCCCGAGAACGTTGTTGTTTGGACTCCCCAACCACTTCACGTCACCGCCTGCCACTCCCCATCACTGCCACCCGGCCCCGCCCATCATCTGAGCCGCCATTTTAGGATTGTCACCTACCTCCTACTAATTTGATCAACGTGTACATTGACTGACTGACCGTGTTGGCCATTTGAACTCTGAGCCAACCGGAGGAGGACTGGTTCCCCCCTTGAGCCTGGTTCCTTCCGAGGTTTCTCTCCTGTCTGTTACCAGGGAATCTTTCCTTGCCACTGTTGCCTTAGGCTTGCTCCTGTGGGGGTTTAGGCCAGAGTTTGCCTGTGAACTGTATTTGTGACAACTGTTTGTCAAATGTGCTGTATACATAAATTTTGATATTTTGATTTGAGATTGCTTTTTAGTTCTACCGAAAAAATCCATCGGCTAGATGGATTTTGAGCAACTTGAGAGATGAGACAAAAGTGGATGATTTAGACTTCAGTGTAGAACTTCAGCAGTCCAATCTACAGAGACTTAACTGCGTGACAACTAAACCGAAAAGCGTATCTGCTGCGATGCCTCCTTTCAATCCTTGTCGGACATTAAGTGGCTGAAGATAAACAGAGGTTTAGTGGGAGCGCTGCAAAGATGTCCTGCTAGTAAAGAAGTTGTTTTTTTTTTGATAGAAACATTTATCAACAGGAAATCTGTTTACTGTCACTGTTAACCTGCAGGTGACAGACTCATTAGCTGAGGCTGAGAGACATTTCCCTCGACAATCCTGTCTTCAGAGAAGTGGGGATGAGAGGAAGGGGGGGGGAGGGGGAGGGAGGAACAGAGGACATTTATAGAGATAGACAGAATAAAAGACAATGAAAGAGCAGTGAAACGGAAGAAATGAGAGGGGGAAGTAATACAATCAAGGGGTGGGGGATAGTGCCAGGTAGGCCAGAAACAAATGCTCAGTGTTCTCGTGTGTTCCTGTAATACAACCCACAGCTCCTCCTAAATACCCCCACTGGAACCAGACATAACACAGAATGAACTATACAGCCATTCCGGGCTGCTGTGCGCCAGAAATACTTTTCCTGTTAGCGTAGCATAAAGAGTGCTACGCTAACAATCCCTGCCTCTTGTACATAAAGAGTGCTAGGTTACCTACCCCTGTCCCTTGTTGTATATAAAGAGTGCTAGGCTAACTATCCCTGTCCCTTGTTCTACATAAAGAGTGCTAGGCTAACTATCCCTGTCCCTTGTTCTACATAAAGAGTGCTAGGCTAACTATCCCTGTCCCTTGTTGTATATAAAGAGTGCTAGGTTACCTACCCCTGTCCCTTGTTGTATATAAAGAGTGCTAGGTTACCTACCCCTGTCCCTTGTTGTATATAAAGAGTGCTAGGTTACCTACCCCTGTCCCTTGTTGTATATAAAGAGTGCTAGGTTACCTACCCCTGTCACTTGTTGTATATAAAGAGTGCTAGGCTAACTATCCCTGTCCCTTGTATATAAAGAGTGCTAGGTTACCTACCCCTGTCCCTTGTTGTATATAAAGAGTGCTAGGCTAACTATCCCTGTCCCTTGTTGTACATAAAGTGTGCTAGGCTAACTATCCCTGTCCCTTGTATATAAAGAGTGCTAGGCTAACTATCCCTGTTCCTTGTACATAAAGAGTGCTAGGCTAACTATCCCTGTCCCTTGTTGTACATAAAGAGTGCTAGGCTAACTATCCCTGTCTCCAGTACATTAAGAGTGCTAGGATAACTATCCCTGTTCCTTGTTGTACATAAAGAGTGCTAGGCTAATTATCCCTGTCCCTTGTTGTACATAAAGTGTGCTAGGCTAACTATCCCTGTCCCTTGTATATAAAGAGTGCTAGGCTAACTATCCCCGTTCCTTGTATATAAAGAGTGCTAGGCTAACTATCCCTGTCCCTTGTTGTACATAAAGTGTGCTAGGCTAATTATCCCTGTCCCTTGTTGTACATAAAGTGTGCTAGGCTAACTATCCCTGTCCCTTGTATATAAAGAGTGCTAGGCTAACTATCCCCGTTCCTTGTATATAAAGAGTGCTAGGCTAACTATCCCTGTCCCCTGTACATAAAGAGTGCTAGGCTAACTATCCCTGTCCCTTGTACATAAAGAGCTCTTTCTGTACAAAGGTTCCTTTTAAATGAAGAGCTTGTGAGTGATGTCAGACTTCATTCAGAGGACCAGGTGAGGAGCTCTCAAAGGTGCAGTGTTGATTAGTCGCCCTCAGGGATGGGGGAGGGGGGGGGGGCGGGGTCTCAGGGGTCAGATGGTGTTTGTGATTAGACAAAAACGGCCTCTCACGAACACTCACTGATTTCTCCCCAGCCAGTCTAGCTCCGCCTCCTCCTCCACATCCCCCTCCTTCAGTGCGACAGGTAGAGTGCAGACAGTGGAGTTTAGTTCTCCTCTCTGCGGATACAAAAGTATATTGAGACGGAGAGAGAGTGGGGAAGAGAGAAGGATAGAAAGAGAGTCATTCTAGTCATAGTGTATACCACTATTCAATGGATAATATGCATATTTGTTTTCCCACAGCACTTGCATGTTATGCTTTGGTGACATTTACAATGTTTGTTTTGTGCCAACAACGCATTTAAAATTAAATTTATTTGAATCGAGGGACAGGAAGAAAGAGGACAGAAGGAATAGGTAAGTACAAATCAAAAGGCAAACAGCAGATGTGTTATTCCATCTTGTTCTAACAGTACGGAGGCTGGATGTACAATCTGAGGATGTCTAGTTCCCATGAGTTTCAACGTTACTAAGTACAGACCTATAGAGCCAGTGAGGACACTGTTATTGCTCAGCTATGCTTCAGCGTCTTGGTAATGGAAACAACAGTTCTAACAACTGTTTTTTTTAATACCTCCGCTGGGGTAAAAATAGATGCCTTTTCTATTCTGTCTAAAAATGGTAGCTTGCTCTGTTGAGGTGCACCTAAATGGATATAACAACATTTGTTCTGTGTGAACATATATAGAGGAGTTCTAAAGTGTGGAGTGATCATAGTCAGTAAATTGTAGTCACAGTTGATGGGGGGAGGGTCTATCTTTGTTTTTAGTTGTGTATATAGGGGTTGCCTCTCATAGATTTGGAATATACTGAAATAAAATTAAAAGTAAAAAATATTCATCAAAAGATATTGCAGCACTTTACAATATACGGCCAAATATACCAATTTTTTTGCCATCTTGTGATATTGCAATGCATTACACTGTTGTGGAATTTATGAATCACAATGAATTGCAAGTAAGTCTTCCCGAATGCCCTGCCTGGTTCTCAGTGCAAATCAGTGCGAACAGCGATATGCCCAGCTCTGGTCACATACGTATCAGTTTGCAGGATGAGGGGCGCATGATGCTCCCATTCTACCTGGCCTACTGTCAAGCTTTCACGTGGCCTGGTTCCAACTGTATCCACCCTTCGAAGAGTAGGTTTTGTGGAATGTTGTTGTTTTTTTTTTTTTTTCCAAAAATTCTAAGTCAGTGTTCTGGAACTTGCTTTCAGCTACCAGTAGTGATTGTTGCATCAGCATTAGAGTGTTCATTTAAGAACATTCTAATAATATATTTGTGATCTTACACCTTAAAGGGTTAATAGATTAGTTTCGCTATTTATGTTGAATTTGAAAACTGCATTATTATTACTTCAGCGCTGATGTAAACACTTTTAGTGATATACCTCCACACTTTCTCCAGGTAGAGCCTCCTTGGTTTCACTGGTAAGTCTCCAGTTAAATTCAAATTTTAAAAAGGCAACTGCATTAACTGACCTGATTGAACAAAAGTAATGGGAAGTGAATACAGAATGTGTGGTACGCGTGCTTCGTCATCCCACAGTAGACATTGAAAGAGTCTAATTGAGAACAATTAACAGCCTGTTACAATTTAGGGATTGTGACTACGAGTGGAACAAAAACTAGCACACACAGAGTGCCCACGATCAACTTTGAGAACCCTGGCTAAAGAGAACAAGCTCATTTGATTGCAATGATCGTTATTCACGCCTTTCATGAGGAAAAAAAAACATTTATAGTTGAAAAGCTGTCAAGTGTAATTTCTGACAAAGCCATATGCCCCATTAAATCACATTGGCCCAATGCCATCCCACTTTGTCAGACCCCAGCCTGTACCGTGTAAATCTCACTGACAATTTTATACAACTTTTTTTTTTTTTGGCAAATTATTTTCAAGGCTGATCTATTCATTGTAAATGTTCACACAGATTTCTCTCAGACCTTTTGGCAGACCTTTAAGCTGGGCAACCAGGTGAAATTGGCCGAGCTCAGGACAGAATTATATCATTATGTTATTCCCAGGTCTGGAGCATTAATATTTTTTAGCAGAAGTTCACAGATCATTGCCCCCCACCCCCACCCCCACCCACACCCTTCCAGGGCCTGGGACAACATACCTGGTTGTCACTCCAACCTACACACAACACAACCACCCCCCCCACCCCCACCCCCACTCCCAAACAGTGACCCTGCCCTTAGAATGTGAAGATTCAGTTGCCAAATGCGTACAAAGTAACCATAGCGACAAAAGCGAATAAGTTACCAGATGAAGTTATCTGCTGTTACCTTTCTTCCCCCCACCCCCCCCCCCTTGCTCAGGCCATTTGCTCGTCCCTGCCTGTTCCACCATGTCGTCGCCAAATCCCACCTGCTCTGAAACCACAGGTCAGTCTGCCGGCTTGTTGCCCCTTCCGCCCTCTTCAGCCTTTTTTAAAAAAAAAACATTTTTAAAATAAAAATTCACTACCTGTGTTTTGTGTCTGTGTCTGTTTACGCTGGGTTACTCTGCACAAATTTCATGTCGTTTTAATGAAAGGGGGAGGCTTTTTTTGCTGGTAGGCCGATCGCGCATACACACTCGGGGGCTGAGGCTGAAATACTAAACAAATCAAAATACAAAGACTTTTTAAAAATGTGGATGAATAATCTAAACAAAATGTATTGGGATGGCGGGTATGCCATCCCGCCAAGTTACGCCTTGGTTGTATCTACGCTGCTCCGTGACTGCCGTCGGTCTTCGTTTCAGACTTCACCTGGGAAGTACGAGCTAATGATCGACAGTTCCACAAAAAACTACAGAGGAGATCTATACTGTGCTTCCGCAAGGGGAAATATGCTGTAAGTCACGCAACCAAGATACTTTAGAAGAATGCAGACCAGTCGCATATTTTACTTGATTATGTGTATTAACAGTATGCGTGTTTTGTTGCCAGGACAATCTTGTGCGCAGTTATAAATACTCCGCCCTGACATTCTTGCCACTGTCGCTGTATGAACAGTTCCATCGCATGGCCAACCTCTTCTTCCTGCTCATGGTGATATTGCAGGTCAGAAACTTTTTTTTTTTTTTTTTTTTTTACCTGAACATTTTCCCACCTCTTAGTTGTTGACTCTGTACTATGCTCCTTTGTGCTAAATATTTCACAAGAAATAAAGCCTGGATTCAATCCACAGTTGTAACTTTGAATTAGAAATGAAGACTTTGTTTAAAAATACAGTTTACGGAATTCATTTTGGTGACCACTGAACATGCCACAAAGCTTTTGTAAAGAAAAATGAACTGTTTAAAAATATGTTCATTCATTTAAAAAGTAAAATGTTTTGTGCACAATATTGTTCAGTGTTTGTTCCAGTGTTTAACAATGGTTAAGTATATAAAGCATTTATTATAGGATGTGACCATGCTAGTCTCATTTCCATGATGAATTTTCAGAGTTTGTTCTGGCTCAAAGCAGTGTTTAGGGTCAGTTCCTTTGAGACAGTGTTCAGTGTCTTTTATGGGATAGTGTTCAGGGTTAATTCCTTTCTGAGATGTTATTCAGGGTTAGTTTATTTTTGAGATGGTGCTGAGGGTTAATTTCTTTCTGAGATGGCGTTGAGGGTTAATTTCTTTCTGAGATGGTGTTCAGGGTTTAGCTTCTTTACGAAAATGGGGTGTCTTTGTGTTTCTAGAGTATTCCAGCCATCTCCACGCTGCGCTGGTACATCACCATGATCCCCCTGCTCATGGTGCTGTCCATCAGGGGTCTCAAAGACCTGAGGGACGATCTGGTGAGACCCTCCTCACGGTCACGCTCCTCTTCCTCTCCTCCTTCGGTGCACCGATCGTAACATATTCGTCCCCCTCGGCGTCTCCAGTACGGTCATCGCCGTTTCCATGCTCATCACTGATACACAGCGGCGTGCACAGACGCTTTTGAGGGGCAGGGGCTCAAGCCAAGAAAAAGACCCCCCCCCCCCTCCCCTCCCCTCCCCCCGCCCGATGCCAGCACACTACATCATACCCCTGTTAACCTATCATCTGACATTTCAGTTTTATAATGACTATGCTGATTTCGTTAGGTTTGATAACAGTAATCATAATTATAACAATTAAAGCCGCAAGCGGCGTTGGGAGGGGTCCAAGCATTGGCACCATCGCGCCCCCTACGAAGTGATTTTAAAATGGCTTTTTCCTCATGATCATATGCCTTCATCCAACATATCTCCTGAATATCATGATGATTGTATAAAATATTGATGACTTATGGCCAATTTTGTGCTAAGAGACGCTGTCGGATGACTTAGTTGGGTCGCCATGGATGTGTCCTGGCCGCTTCCCGTGAAGGCCTTTACTATGTCGTAACACTTAGATGGCATGTCGTAACGCACATATGGCCCGGCGTGTTTGTACAGCTGCAGCGCTTCCATGCTGTAACCAAAAAAGGGATCACACTAGCATTGTCACGATAGCAAAATTTTGACTTCGATACCGATACCAAGTTTAGTATCACAATAATTAATACTGAAACAATACTGATTCAATACTCGGTACCTAACGATACTGAAATTACCTTAATAGATCAGAAACTCAATGTCCACAAGGGTTGACCTCATTTTCGAATTCACGGATTATTAAAAACCTGGTTTATTAACAACCTTTGAGTTGAAGCCTGTTCAACATATCAATAAGCATAGGCCTATAGTGTTACAACACTAAACAACAGAGAAATATATCAAATATATTTCAAAAATGAAACAGTTGTAAACTAAATAATCTTTAAAACAGGTTTTTCACCTTTAAATAGATTTAAAAACTGCATATTTAAATAACAATACAGCATCTATCTAAAATGAAATATTTGCAAATTGGAACACCTATTGACGTGAACTGAGTGAAAGCTTGCGCTGTATCAAGAAGCTGAGTGCACAAGCGCAAGTCACCTCACTTGGCAACCATAGTTGCTACTGCCTTACAGCGAAGATTCTGACAAATTACACTTTTCATCCTCAGTAATGCGGGAGACAATTTTCCCTGGCTTTTACATTTGACTCAAAACTACCGAAGGTCGGAATATTCTAATACGGAACCGTTTCTTTTTTAAGGACCGAAAAAGTGCTGAAGTTTTGGTATACCGTGCAACACCACGTCAGATACATATTCCAATCCATTGCTCAGCTTAGCAGAGAATGCACATTTCAGAGCGCCACAGAGACAGATAGAATAATAACACATGAATGCACATTTCAAATAATAAATACGACATTGAGAAAAAACGGAAAAAAAGACGTAATATCAACTCGCGATCTGCGTGCTGCGCGCAAAGTAGCCTACCGTTTTATTTATTTAGACATTGGCAGATAAGAAAAAATTTGGTTACGCTGACCTATAAAACGCTATTCCAAAAGCAAAATCGGACATGTTATACATCGTTAGAAAGCTTATACTCTCACCTACTGAATAAACGAATTTTCAATCAAGCCAAATTGTACTAAAAAGGGCGACAACGCCCTAAGCAACAGGTGTGGTATTACGCACAGCTATTATTGAAGATAGCCGACCCAAGCGTGACAGATGCGCGTATATTTCGCAAACGGATTGTCCAAGACAATATATGACCACTCATTCGCAAAAGGGACATCTCTACGCCTAAACCAATGGTAAGATTGTATATTTATTCAATGTTTAGTCCCAGATATTGACTGTAGAATGACATGGTATAATTTAAAAAATAAAAATTTGTCTCGTTTATTTCGTAATTCAGTGAGCAGCGTTTTCACCGCTGTATTGGTATATTTTTAGGGCTAATGTCGGGTTTATCTTGTTGCTACTGAATATTGCATTACATTACATTACAGGCATTTGGCAGACGCTCCTATCCAGAGCGACGTACAACAAAGTGTTTAACCATAAGCAGGAACAAGTGTGTCGAAAACCCTAGAGGGCAGTAGCCTACCGTTCCAAGTGCAGGGAACAACCGCATAGTTCAACTTGGATCCTGTAGGTTAAACTGATTAACACTAACACAAACAAGAACAGCAACAACGCAGTCTATGCAAAAATACAAGCAATAGTTAAGACGAGTGCATTAACTAAGTCACCTACGAAACAGCTAACTAGTTACAACCCTAACCTTACAATAAATTTAGAGATTAAATTGAGAATACGATTTCTCTCAGCATAATGGCGGATTTAAAGAGTAAACGAACTCACCCGTTATTGTCTTCAAATGGATCCATGTCAAAGAAAAGTAATGATTCATCCTCTTAAAGCTTTACCGTAGCGTATTATTTATTTAGACATTGGCAGAGTACAGTATAAATTGCGTCTTTTGTGAATATTCAATGTTAGAAATTGCAGCGAGAAACTGCAGCTGTAGACACAAGATAGTCTGTTATCTTATGGTAGCAACGGAACGAAGCGGACTATATACGTATTAGGCTACCGTCATTGTTTCATTACACCAGCGTGTTTTCGCGCGTTTGCACAGAAACTCAGAACCTATCAATAAAATGGTTTAGCTATTTCTCAGCATAATGACAGATTCAAAGACTAAACGAACTCACCCGATACTGTCTTCAAATAATGTCTGGCACTGTCTTCCACTGCTTCCCCGACGTTCAGACCGTCCCCTCACTGATAAAAACTAGACCCTACGGTGTCGGATTACTTGCGTCGCCATGGATGTCGCTTGCCGTAAAGAAGTTTACTAGATGTCGTAACCGTTTAGATTTGGAGATCCAGCTCTTCCGCACCCCACCTAATAAAAACGGCCAAATGGCGGGCAAACCATATGGAGGACATAGGTGGTCCCAATAGTAAAGTTGTAGAGCACATTCAGATGCATCGGTCGATGAAGTTTTGTGTTGATCGGACTTACGGTGTGGCAGTTATAGCCTTTAAAAATACGACCCTTTGTTATAGCGCCACCATCTGGTCGACATAGGTGATTTTTCGTGCCTGAGTAGTGGGGGGCCATAGGAACCCACCTACCAAATTTGGTTGGTCTACAACTTATGGTTGCTGAGCCTCAGACATTTTAGCAGAGAAAACTTCCACGCCCCAACTAAAAAGTCTAAATGGCGGGCAAACAATATGGCGGACATAGGTGGTGCCAATGGCAAAGTTGTAGAGCACGTTCAGATGCATAGGTTGATGAAGTTTTGTGTTGATCCAACTTATAGTGTGGGAGTTATGGCCTTTTACGCAAAACCCTTTGTTATAGCGCCACCATCTGGCCGACATAGGTGATTTTTAGTGCCTGAGTAGTGGGGGGCTATAGGAACCCACCTGCCGAATTTGGTTGCTCTAGTACTTATGGTTGCTGAGCCTCAGACACTTTTAGCGGAGAAAAATAATAATAATAATAATAATCCTAACAGATACAATAGGGTTCCACCAGCTTCGCTGCTTGGACCCCTAATAACAGCAGCAATAATAATAATAATTATTATTATTATTATTATTATTATTTATTTATTTGGTCCAGAGGGGAATTTCAGCCAAGGAGGACAAAGGGGCAGCGGCTGGAGTCACTGTAGCCTGCCCCCCCCACCCCCCCACGTCCCTGCTGATAGATTGCCCGGGGAGAACTATAGGGCTCTGTGGCTATGTAGCGAGGGCTGCGTACATACATTGATCAAGCCCATTCCAGCTGTGAGCCGCCATTTGCATCTCTCTCCTTCCATCGATATTCTCTAACGGAGGGATGTAAATATCAGGGGCCCCGTCGCCATGGAGACGGTGAAACGTGTCATATGTGATATAACCCCCCGCCCCTTTCTCTTCCTCAGGCCAGGCGACGCAGTGACAAACAGATTAACAGACGACCCTGTGACATACTGACTCCTGAGGGGTGAGGACAGGCTGTGGGTGTGCGTGTGTGTGTGTTTGAGTGTGTGTGTACATGTCTATGCATGCGTGCATGTGTATATTTACTATGTAAGTCCCATATTATATTGTTGTTTTATATTACCTCCATGTTAATTTTAGCTGGTTTTAAAAAATGTTTTTTTTGGTGTTTTCATCTGCAGTACAGAAGATGAAAAGGCACAACAAACAGCGTTGCCATGTAAATATCAGACAGAACATCTATAAGTTTGTATCCATTAATCTCGCCCTCTCTCTCCCTCTCTCTCTCTCTCTCTCTCTCTATGTCTCTCTCTCTCTCCCTCCCTCCTTCTCTCTCTCTCTCTCTCTCCCCCTCTCCTCCTCTCTCTCTCCCTCTCTCTCTATGTCTCTCTCTCCCTCTCTCCCTCCCTCCCTCCCTCTCTCTCTCTCTCCCTCCCTCCTTCTCTCTCTCTCTCTCTCTCCCTCTCCTCCTCTCTCTCTCTCTCTCTCTCTCCCTCTCTCTCTATGTCTCTCTCTCCCTCTCTCCCTCCCTCCCTCTCTCTCTCTCTCTCTCTCTCTCGCAGGTTCTGTACTGCTCAGTGGCAGGACGTGTGTGTGGGCGACGTGCTGCGTCTCCACGTCGACCAGATAGTGCCGGTGAGCTCCTGCAGGGGGCGCCACAGAGTACTGACACCGACTAATAAATAAATGTATTTTGTGGGCTGAGCCTATCTCTCTCTCTCCTCCCCCCTCAGGCGGACCTGCTCCTCCTCTGCAGCTCCGAGCCGCACAGCCTCTGCTACGTGGAGACGGCCGACATTGACGGGTGAGAGCCACGTCCGTCCGCCATCTCCGCGAACGCTCACGCGGTCACGAACGCCGCCGTAATTTATCTATTACCCTACATAAACTGCTCCTCTGAGCAGGGGCAGACGCTACTAAGACGTCAGACGTGTCTCACCTTCGTACATAATCTTGTGTTAATTTCAAGCAGACCTGGGTCAAACACGTATTTGTTTTGGATTCAAATACTTTTCTATGCTTTACTGATCTTCTCTGGTGTATTGAAACCAATGAAGTACTCTCAAAAGGTGCAAACTCCACATTCTGGTCATATTGGCAGGCTCAACTACACCAGGCAAGATCAGTAGAGCACAGAAAAGCATTTGAATCCAAAACAAATAGGTATTTGACCCAGGCCTGATTTCAACCATTTGTCCCTAGAGGGGTTTTTTAATATATCAGGTAAAAAAAAGGAAACAAGAAGAAAAAAAACATTAAAAGGTTCATAGTCGTAGTTTGAACCATATTCTATGAGGCGTGTGATCCATGTAATGTGAACCAGATATGGCGTCAGTTTATGGCGTCAGATATGGCCAGGCAGCGCTGTTCATGAATAAATATGGCAGATTTGCCTTTTCAAGGTCCAGCAAGGTGAGCGGCAGCTCCGTCATCGCTGCCTGATGAAGATAACGTCGGTTTGAAATGCGCCGCTGCAAACTGCGCCGAGAGCGAACGGCCGCCGCCGACACTGTTCCTCCGACTCGTTCGCCCGTGTTGAGCACGCATCGTGCAGAAGCTGCAGTGCACAGAGCCACCCTGCAATAAAACGGACGCCATGTTTGTTTCACCCTACATGGGTTCCCTCATCTCTCGTTTACACGGCTTGCAGTTTTGTGCCTCTTTGCACAAGCTACCCAGAACGCCACCGTTGTGCTCGCTGTAGCTTGTGCCAGGTTTTAAGCTTTCACACTTTCTGTTTAAATTCATTGCAATCTTTTTAAGACTTTTGAACTGATGGGGAAGTGACCTCCACAGACCTCTTAGCTCCATTTTTTTCTCCTATTCTCATAACCCTCTGTTCAGGAAGTGTAGCGGGATGACTTGCGATTTTCATGTCTAGTGAGGGCTCCCTGTTCCTGATACCGCTCCTTATTTTCGCAGGGAGACCAATCTTAAGTTTCGCCAGGCTTTGGCCCTCACTCACCAGGAACTGACCGAGCCTGTGGAGACAGCACTAATGGCTTTTAATGGTTTGTACCGCTCTCTCATAAAACATTACCCTTCGGTAATCCACGGCGATGACTGTGATGAGATTTGTTAAGTAACACCAGTGGTTAAGTCACACATGTACCTGGATCAACTAATTATTCACACCCATTAATTATGGTGTGAGATGTTCTTAAGTGAACATTAGAACGTTCTTAAGGGAATATTCTAATGCGGATGTAACAATCACTACTGGTGACTGGAGGCAATGGAGTTCCAAAACACTGTCCTGAATTTTGAATAAACATTCCAAAAAATCTACACTTCAAAGAGTTAAATACGTTTAGACACCTATGGGGTTCCTGCATATTGATGGCAATTTAAAAAGGAAGTATCTATTTTCAATATGGTTCAGAACAAATCTTCCACGATTTCACATTTTGGTTAGGAACATCTTTTGTTGAAAATTCAAATATGTATTTGAAATGTGTTTTTGACCCAGGTATTTTTTAGACACTGTCTCCTCTCTGGAATAACAGCAGTAAACCTCTACTTAGACTAATCAGAACTCTGTAATTACCAGGTTAAAGAAATTAAATTAATATGTGCCGGTACATAACATATTTGACATTCTGAAAAGTTTATTTCCTTTTTATTTCCTTTGTGAAAAATAAAATAAATTTTAAAAACGAATCTCAGATAAATAATGAAAAATCCAACACACCCAGAAAAAAAAAACAGGTAGAGGTTTTGAATATTTCATAAGCAGTTTCATATACAGTTAGAAGGTGGTGGGTTCTTCCTTGCTGATGTTATTTGAAGGTGTGTGATGTAACCCTTTGAAGAGTAGTTTTTTTTTTTTGAATGTTTTTTCAAAATTCTAAGATGATGTTCTAGAACTCCATTGCTTTCAATTACCAGTGGTGACAAAAGCGCTGGAATATTCCGTTAAGAACAGTCTAATCACGTTTGTGATCTCACACCTTAAAGGGCTAAGAAGCTGTGCTACCACCATGTTCCATATTATGAATTCAACGTGCTGGGCGAGTGTGGTTTGATAGGTCAGGATGCTTATGCTTTCAGCTTTGGGGGATGATGAACTGGACCGATGTGGTTTGAGTCGGCTTCTGTCTATCAAGGAGAAAAGACCTTCAATGTATTGATTTACTGGGGTAAATTAAATTCAGGGATGATAAAAGATGTATGACGGAAGACACAAAAAAAAAAAACACATGCAAAACTGCAATATCGCTCAGAAGGGGAAGCTTTCACATCGAACACTCGAATGGCTGTTGTTTGCATTGCATGATATTTGCATTGCAGACTCAATACATCACTCGCTTCCCCCCCCAAAATCCATCATCCCCTCCACTCCATACTCCCCCCCCCCCCCCCCCCCCCCCCCCCCCCCCCCCCCCCCCACACAGGCAGTGTGTTCTGCGAGGAGCCCAACAGTCACATGTACTCATTCAGGGGAGAGCTGCACTGGCGGGGAGAGCGCCACCTGCTGGACACCGACCACATCCTGTTGAGGGGAACTGTACTACGCAACACAGAAACTGTCTACGGCCTGGCCGTCTATGCAGGTATCGGCACCCAGCTAGCGCCAAACGTTCTCGCAATGTTGCAGCCGTGCAGCGGCAATGTTACGAGCACTGACAAAACGTTCCCGTAACCCTGGGAGAACGTTTTAGAATAGAACAGAATCGAAGAATTTCTTTATTGTCATTGCACTGGTGCGTACGACAAAATTCAGGCGCACTGCCTGAGCGGAGCTCAAATACACAAGATAAAACAACGTAATAAAAAATATAAAAGATAAAAAAGGAAAAATAAAAACTCTACATACAGCTCACGCGCATGCACACACTGACACACATGCACACAAATTCACACACGCATACCCATTATGCCTACGTGTGCACCAAATAAGCACAGAGTACCTGAATGCACAGAATAAATACCAGTATTGCACATAATAAATATAAGTATTGCACACATAAATATGAATATGAATAAATATCGGTATTGTACAGTATAAATATTGTCTATGGGGGGCGTACTTTCAGTGCAGAGTTCAGTGTGGTGATGGCTTTGGGGTAGAAACTGTTCGTTAAACTGTTCGTTTTGTGCTAGCAGGGAGGTGGGGCTATACCCAGCTCCCACAAAAGGCCTCAGGAACGTTAGGGAACATTCTGGTTAGACTGTCGTTTAGTGGTGAGATGAGGGTGTGACGAGACTGTTCCCCAAACACCCCCTAATGGTCTTCATGTTAGTCGTGGGGAAAAAGAAATGTTGTTGAGGATATGCGTCATAACACGTTTTAAGGATGTTTTGAATGAAAGTATTGAAACAGTGGGCTTGTTAAACATTGCTAACAACCTGATAATTAACATGAATGTCCAACCCACAATTAAAGTTATATTTTTGCAGTTTGAATAAAATTGAGACCATTCCTGTAATGTTCTTTGTGATTTAAATTTTAAAAAGGGATGTCTAGGAAGCTGCACAAATGAGAGAATGTGTTTCCTCTAAACCATCCTCTTTCTTGACGTGTCAAAACAATTACTGTTTTAACTAGTGCAGTGCACTTGCTGCAGCAGTGTTTAATTCCACTGTGGTGAACGTCAACAGGAAGTGAATCATATTCAGGATATTTTTTTACTAATGCATATCGTTTTCCACCTCAACCCATCTGACAGTTCGGGAGCTCCTGATCGAGGGCACTCATGAGAAAAAATGAACTTTTTTCCTGAAGCTGTACATAATGGCTATTATAGTTAGCCATGTATTGTAAGAAAATACACACTGCTTAAATTTCTTTTCTTTTTTTAAACAATATATTTAGTCCTTACTCATTTGTCTCCACATAAGGAAGTAAATTCCTTAACTCCTATCACATTATTAAGTTTAACGCGGATAAACTTACATCACAGGAAAAAAAAAAACATGTAAAATATTGTTTCACCTCCTTTGAATGACTGTCGTCCAAAAATAACCGCCAGGTTCAGACACCAAGATCCTGCGGAACTGCGGCCAGCTCCTGGTGAAGCAGACGCAGGTGGAGGGGATCCTGAACAGAGTGGTCATTGGGGTGAGGAAGACGAGACGCGGTATTCCACTTCCGCCATGTCAGTTTTAACGTTTTTTTGTTGTTGTTGTTGTTGTTGTTTTTAAACAAAAGTCAACAGCGGGAGCTTAACCTTCTGTATCGCAAGAAGGCAGACCAAAGAGCATTCTCGTATTAATAACTCGCTTTTAACAGAAATGTCTGAAGGAGTCGCATAGTTAGAAGCACCTGTGGTGGATTGTCGTTTGGTCAGCGGTTGCTTTTTGGTTGCTGGTTTTCGTTCCAGTGATTTCTTTTTTCGTTCTTTTTGTAGGCCAACTCGGGACTTACTTCCGCCATAGGTTTCCTCGGCAAATTTACAATTCATTTTCCCCATAGGCATTTCGTTTCCTGTCGAAAATAAGGTCTGTGGTTATATGAGATAAATTACACCCATTAGTATCTAAACTGTGAATTTAGAAGCCGTTATGTGCTTTTAAAAAGTAAGCTGCTAACAAGTTGCTATGTTGAAACTACAACGGTTGTCGCGTGCAGGCGGGCTAGTATGAGAACTTGAGTGGCGGTTGCCAGAAAGCGACCATTGTTGTAGTTCCGATATAGCAACTTGTCAGCAACTTACTTTTGAAAAGCACATAACGGCTTCTAAATTCACGGTTTAGATACTAATGGGTGTGATTTATCTCGTAGAAACAAACGTGGAGCTTACGTTCACCACAGACCTTATTTTCTGGAAAAATGCACTGGAAATCTGACAAGGGAACCCATGGCTCAAAAAAAGCGAAATTACTTCCGGGTTTTAGGACTACAAACTGTAACACTCTATTGCAATCCCAGAATTTTAAAAAGCTGTTAAACCTGGATTCTACTAATCAACCACGAGAGTCTTTGCTAAGCACCTTGATTAGTAGAATCAGGTATGCTACTGCTCGGTTGAAATAAATGCCGAAACCCACACTGGCCCCGTCTGGATAAGATTAGGTACCCCTGCTCTAAAAACATGAAAGCACCTAATCAAGAAAAATCAACAGCTTGTCAAAATTCTGGGATTGCAGTTGTGGTTGGAACGAAAACCCGCATACACAGTGGTCCCCCGAGGACCGAGTTTGAGAACCACTGCTGTAGGTGTTTGTCTGAGTGGCGGTAACCCGTGACGACGCGTACGGCCGGCGGAACCTGACGTCCTTGTGTCCGTCCGTTCTCAGATCATCATCTTCCTGCTGCTGACGGCGCTCCTCCTGGCGGTGGGGACGGGGGTGTTCGAGGCCACGGTGGGACCCCGAATCGAGGCGCTCTCGGCCCTGGCGGGCGGTGCCACGCCCGCCTACACGGCCTTCCTCACCTTTTGGGGCTACTTAATCCTGCTGGCCCCGGCCATACCCATGTCACTCTATATCTCGTGAGCATCAGCGCCTCTGTGCCTGGGACAGTGTGTTTCAGTTTGTGTGCATGTGTGTATCTACGTGGGACTGTGTGTGTGTGTGTGTGTGTCTACATGGGACTGTGTGTTTGTGTGTGTGTTTTTTGGGGCGGGGGATTGCCCGTGTTTGCTGGAATAGTTTGTGTGTGTGTGTGTGTGTTTGATCGCCTGTGTGTACTGGACCTGACAGGTTGAGTGATCATCCTACCTTGATCTGACCAGTAAGCCTGAATCAGGTTTGGACCCGTCTCAGATCCGATACTCCCCTGCGATTGGCTGCAGGTTTGAGATGGTCCATGTGGTGCAGAGCCTGCTGATTGGCTGGGACCTGGACCTGTACGATGAGGCCAGGGACACGCCGGCCCAGGCCCGGAGCACGGCGCTCAACGAGGAGCTGGGCCAGGTGGGCTACCTGCTCAGCGACAAGACCGGCACGCTCACGCAGAACCACCTGCTCTTCCGCCAGTGCTGCATCGCCGGTGTCTTATACGGTACGTTTCTCTCTCTCTCTCTCTCTCCCACTCTCTCTCCATCACACTTTCTGTCTCTCACTCTCTCTCTCCCTGTCTCTCTGTCTCTCTCCTACTCTCTCTCCATCGCTCCCTTTTTCTCTGTCTCTTACTTTCTCTCTCCATCTCTGTCTCTCTTTCTCTCTCTCCCTCTCTCTCTCTCTCTCCCCGGTACAGTGCAGTACAGTTCCTCCATCTTTCTCAATGACTGCAGGACAGGTTCTCTGAGTGAAGTATGGCCTCTCCCTTTCTCTCTCTTTCTCAATGTGCAGCACAGTTTTTTTATCTTTCTCAAAGTGCAGCAGTTTCTCTCTCTTCAAGTGGAGTGTGGTCTCTCTCTTTCTCAAAGTGCAGCACAGTTTCTCTCTCTTCAAGTGGAGCATGGTCTCTCTTTCTCTGAGAGCGCTAGTTATTTCCTCTCTTTGCATGTATTACACTTTCTTGCTGTAAATACAGTATGGTATCTCCCGCTGTAATATGGTCTCTCCACCCCTTTCCCTGTGGAGTGAGCCCTACGTTGAAGTCCACTAAATGACAGGTCTAATCGTGTTCATACCGTGTCTTCAGTGTTGCAGCTTATTGTGAAATGGCTGTCGTTTCTGCAGTCGACTTTCTGTTTTGTTTGATTTGTTCACACTTGCTTTCATGTTTTTCAGGAGCCATGCCAGACGATGAGCAGAAACCAGAGGTAAAAAAAAGCTTGAAGTCGTGCTGCTCTAATCCTTCAGTACATTCTACATTAACATTTCCGCCATTTAGCTGACTGATGCGGCTTACACTCTTTCATACACACTCCATTCAGCCATTTATGTTACATTCACGCCAGGTGTCTGTACGTCAAAAGAAGGCCAAGGCATTTTTGTTCCAGCAAAAAATCTATAATTTTTTGACCATAACCTTCCTCAGGCAAATGTTTCTGCCTGAAATAAAGCATTTTTTTACTACAGATGACCCTCCGTTGCACTTAAATCAATGAAGATAGATTCAGGACTGAATATATCTTCACACGTGTATGTCTGTGTGTTATTCTTACTGTCGGCGCCCTCTCTGGCCACTGTCGGTACTGCACCTTGACTCTCCCTCAGAAACTGGACCTGAGCTGGAACCCGTACTCGACCGGCGACCTGCAGTTCTACGATCAGCGATTGGTGGAAAGGCTGCGGGGGCAGGACAGCGGCGAGACGCGGGAGTTCTTCTGTGCTCTGGCACTCTGTCACACGGTCATGTCCGAGTGGAAAGAGGGTGAGTGGGGGGGGGGGGGGTATTTATTTTTGTGGGACGGAGTGTGGCACAGTGGGTAAGGAACTGGGCTTGTAACCGAAAGGTCGCAGGTTCAATTCCCGGGTAGGGCACTGCCGTTGTACCCTTGAGCAAGGTACTTAACCTGCATTGCTTCAGTATATATCCAGCTGTGTAAATGGATGCAGTGTAAATGCTATGTAAAAGTTGTGTCAGTCGCTCTGGATAAGAGCGTCTGCTAAATGCCTGTAATGTAATGTAATGTAATTTATGTGTGTGTATGTTTGTGTGTGTGTGTGTGTGTGTGTGTGCGTGTGTGTGCGTGTGGGATAGGGGTCCGGAGGGCTCCTAGACGTCGGGTGTGTATTTATGTGTGTGTGTGTGTGCATATGCGGGATAGGGTTGCCAGATGTCTGGTTTTCGAACGAAACGTCCATCTCACTGAGATATTGCAACACTTGACAAAGTGGGACCGGGGGGGCCTTTCTCAACAGACCCGGAATCAATATCGTTTCAAATGTTTTCTCTGTGAGAAGTTTTATAACTATCACACATAACTGTAACAGGGCTGCCTCAACCCTGTTCCTGGGCATCTACCATCCTGTAGGTTTTCATTTCAACCCTAACAAAGCACACACCTCATTCTAATAGCTACAGGTCTCGATGAGTAGATTCTACAATTAGTGGAATCAAGTGTGCCCAAATAGGGTTGAAATGAAAACCTACAGGTGGTCTGAGGTTTTATTAAGCCACGCCCCTTCAAAATGTTTTTTTTTTATGTCGTTATGTCTTGGCAAGTGGGTATAGATAATGGATGGATGGATGGATGGATAGATGATGGATAAATAAATAAATAGTCACAAGCAGACTTCACAGGCATGCAAAATTAACTGCTATTTGTGAGTCACTGAAAATGACTGAATGTCAATCCCAGAATGTAGCTCAATAATTACTTGAATGGGTATAGGAGAACATTTATATGTCTTTCAAACGGCCAGCAGTCACAGAGTCTGAGGGTCATGCCTGGGTCGAGTGCTTTACTCTGGAGGATTTTGAGGATGCCCCATGTTGACTGCAGGGACCCTGCGATACCAGGCCTCCTCCCCGGACGAGGGGGCGCTGGTTGGGGCGGCGCGAGAGCTGGGATGGGTGTTCCTGTCTCGAACCCGGGACTCGCTGACGGTGAGCGAGCTGGGCCAGGTCCGGGAGTACCAGCTGCTGGCTCTGCTGGACTTCAGCAGCCAGAGGAGGCGTATGTCTGTTCTGGGTGAGCCCCGCCCTGCCCCGCCCCGCCCCGCCTGCCCTGCCCCGCCCGCACGCACGCGTCCGTCGAGCTTCAGCGTTTCTCCTCCGCTCTGTCCGCTCGCTCGAACCCGGTCCCTTATTCACGGCTGGCCGGGGCTGGCCTGTCTGGGAGTTCTGGCGAATTCCAGATGGGCTGGTTCAGTTTTGGGCTGTAGGCCACTTTTGGGTCATGATTAAAATCTCCACTCCCGACCCCCCACTACCATGTCCATGATTGCAATCTCCTCGGTTCGAGATCGCAATCTCCACTGCCCCCCCCCCCTCGTTTTGGGTCCCTGCCCCCAACCCAAATTTTGCTCCCAGTCTAGCCCTGACTCATTCCTCTCTTCCCCTTTCTCCATCCATCACTTCATCCCTCTCTCCATCTCTCGGCCTATGCCGACCTGCCTCTCTCTTTCTCTCTCTCTCTCTCTCTCTCTCTCTCTCTCTCTCAAACTTTGTCTCACACTCTCCCTAATCCTCACGCCTGATGGTTTAATATGGTTGGTTTGTCAATCACTCAGTCAATCAACCCACATTTAATTTGATACAGCGCATTTTGCTTTGAGTCAGCCCAAGGCACTAAACTTCATAACTGACAGATAACGCCAAAGGTCCTCTTGTACATGTGCTATCATTCGGTTAAATATATAGCATGGTTGTTGTCAGTGTGGTAGTGTCTCTCTCTCTCTGTCTCTCGCCCTCGCTCACCCTCTCTCTCACCCTCTCTCACCCTCTCTCACTCTCACTCTCTCTCTCTCTCACCCTCTCTCTCTCTCTCTCTCTCTCTCTCTCTCCGCAGTGAGGGACCCAGAGGGGAAGCTGAAGCTGTACTGTAAGGGCGCCGACATCGTCATCCTGGAGAGGCTGAAGAAGAACAGTCCTCACCAAGAAAGCACCGAGAAAGCACTGGAGGTTAGACACACACACACACACACACACACGTGCGCACACTCATACACACATGTAAAAACACACGTACACACACACACACACATTCAGGTGCGCACACTCATACACACACGTATACACACACATACAAACGCGCACACACTAGGGACACACATATATACGTACACGCACACACACACACACACACACACACGTGCGCACACTCAAACACACATGTAAAAACACACGTACACACACGCACACACATACGCACACTCATACACACATGTAAGAACTCACATTCACTCACGTGCAAACACACACACACACACACACACACACGTGCGCACACTCAAACACACATGTAAAAACACACGTAAACACATGCATAGACACAGAGAAACACACACACACATTCAAGTGCGCACACTCATACACACACGTATACGCACACATACAAACGCGCACACACTAGAGACACACATATACGTACATGCACACGCACACACACACACGTGCACACACTCATACATGCACATATATGCACACACACACACACACTCACTCACACACACACACACACACTCACACACACACACCAGTTTGCACTGTGAGTATAAACCCCCGCTCCTGCGCCCTCCAGCTGTACGCTCAGGGCTGCCTGCGGACTCTGTGTGTGTCCGGGCGCTCCGTGAGGGAGGAGCTGTGGGAGGAGTGGAGCCGTGTCCTGGCCCAGGCTGCCATGGCGACGCGCCACGGCGACGGCGACGGCGACGGCGTGCTGGAGCAGCTGTACAGCGACATGGAGACGGAGCTAACGGTACACGCCCACGATGCTTGACAGCTGCAGGGGCGGAGCTAAGGGAAAAAGCAGGGAAAGCTTTCCCAGGCACTAGTGGGTCCAGGGGGTCCCTAGAGGTGGAGTGTGTATTTGTGTGTGTGTGTGTGTGTGTATGTGTGGGTGCGCGGGATAGAGTTCCCAGATGTCCGGTTTTCAAGTGGAATGTCCAGTTTTAAAATTATTTGTACAGTTCAGGTTTGTGGTCTCGACTGGACAAGGTACCATTCAGTCAGAATAACTGGTGAAATAAATTTTGCGTTAGTTTCTAATGAATTGTCAGTGTCAATGTCTCCCCCTGTATGATAGGACATCTCGCCAGTTCAACCATTGTCCTGTTTTGACCAAAAGCGAGCCATATCTGTTTCTGGATTGCAAATTTTGCAGCTACTTATTTAATTATCCTAGACGTTTACATAATTTGGCATGTTCGCAACATTTATCTATAAGCTCAGGTCAGACAGCTGTTCCTGTGTCCCTGTATAGTTCTCACAGTGTAATCTGAGTAAGCTGGCATAGATGCCGCTAATTAGCTCAGCCTCCTGGCGGAAGAATTGTGCTAATTGGCAAATCCAGGCGACTGGAACCTAATGCTGAGGGGAGGGCTCTTTGCTTTCTGAACCTGGATTTCTCCGCCTCTTTGCGCGACGACGTTGCTTCCTGCTCCGGACTCTCAGCTGTTGGGTGTGACGGCCATCGAAGATCGGCTGCAGGACGGGGTCTCCCACACCATCTCCGTCCTCAGGCAGGCCGGGGTCAAGGTGTGGGTGCTGACCGGGGACAAGACAGGTACTGCTCATTCATTTAGACGGGATTAATAGCAGCGAGGCATAATCAATAACAGGATTAACTACTTAGGGGGACAATAGCAATGACAATAATAATAACAGTAAAATCTATGACAGTTTACTGGGGTCACTGTAAAATGGTTTCGCTAAGTGCTCTCTGTCTGTCTGTCTGTCTATCTATCTGTCTGTGTCTCTGTCTGTCTGTCTGTGTCTCTGTGTCTCTGTCTGTCTGTCTGTCCTTCCCTGTAGAAACTGCTGTGAATATTGGGTACTCCTGCAGTCTGCTGGATACAGACGCCACACTGCTGCAGGGAGAGGAACTGAGGTCGGGAAAACTCACACCCTCATACTGACAAACCCGCACACCGACACACTCATACTGACAAACCCGCACACCAACACACTCATACTGACAAACCCGCACACCGACACCCTCATACTGAAAAACCCGCACACCAACACACCCATACTGACAAACCCGCACACCGACACACTCATACTGACAAATCTGCACACTGACACCCTCATACTGACATACCCGCACACCGACACACCCATACTGACAAACCCGCACACCGACACACTCATACTGACAAACCCGCACACCGACACACTCATACTGACAAACCCGCACACCGACACACTCATACTGACAAACCCGCACACCGACACACTCATACTGACAAATCTGCACACTGACACACTCATACTGACATACCCGCACACCAACACCCTCATACTGACATACCCACACACCGACACACTCATACTGACAAACCCACACACTGACACACTCATACTGACAAACCCACACACTCACACCCTCATACTGACATACCCACACACCGACACACTCATACTGACAAACCCACACACTGACACACTCATACTGACATACCCTCACACTCACACCCTCATACTGACAAACCCGCACACCAACACACTCATACTGACAAACCCGCACACTGACACACTCATACTGACAAACCCGCACACCAACACACCCATACTGACAAACCCTCATGCCTACACACACAAACACTGGCAAACCATCACACTGACACACTCATACTGACATACCCTCACACAGAAAAAATTAAAAACACTGACATACCCACACACTGACACTCTCCTACACTGACAAACTCAAACACAGGCATACCCACACACTGACACACTCAAACACTGACACACCATCGGCAGACCTGTGTGATACCATTAATCTGAAACACTTTAGCAAAAACACATTAAATTTGATGCAGCTTTGACTCTCACACTCTCTGACGTCTTGCAATCTAAAATATACATTTTGTTGACATAACAAGCTACCTCAAAATAAATGTAAAAAAAGTGCAATTAAAGGAGGCAAAAGTAAACAGTACGTAGCAGACCTGGGTCAAATACGTAAAAGTTTTGGATTCCAAAACTTTTCCAGGCTTTACTGATCTTGCCTGGTGTATTGGAACCAATGAAATACTCTCAAAAAGTGCAAACCTCGCATTCTGGTCATATTGGCAGGCTCAATTACACCAGGCAAGATTAATTGAGCACAGAAAAGCATTTGAATCCAAAACAAATACGTATTTGACCCAGATCTGGTACGCAGCGTCTGTAGTCCCCCACCGTCGGCCTGTGTGATGGAGCGGACCTGTCTGCTTCCTCTCTGTGCTGCAGACAGCTCCTCCAGACCCCCGAGCCAGATGTTACCCTCAGAAAGGGCAATGAGCCTGACTGCTGGGGCAAATACCGGAAGACGGAGGGCAGCAGAATGGCATTAGTTGTCACCGGACCTGAGTTGGTAACAAAAACAACGACAACAAAAAAAAAACATACTGGATGGATGCTCACATACATAACATATACACCTGCACTACTTTTTACAACCTCCCCCTCTCTCTCTCTTTCTATATCTCCCTCTCTCCCACTCTCTTTCCCTTACTCTCTCTCTTCCTCTCCCTCTCTCTCTCTCTCTCTCTCTCTCTCTCTCTCTCTCCCTCTCTCTCTCTCTCTCTCTCTCTCTCTCTCTCTGCAGGAAGAGATGGAAGACAAGCCGGAGCTGGGGGAGCGTTTTGTGTCCCTGTCCAGGCACTGCCAGTCGGTGCTGTGCTGCCGTATGACGCCGGGGCAGAAGGCGGGCGTGGTCGAGCTCATCAGGAAGCACACGTCCGTCATCACCATGGCGATCGGAGACGGAGCCAACGACGTGAACATGATTAAGAGTGAGGGGCTGGATGGAGGACTTTTGGGGCGGTGGGACGGGGCGCATGTGTAGTGGGAGGAACAGAGAAGCACCCAAAAAATCCTGCTCAGGGAGAGATTGGGAGAAGGTGTTTCTGTTCGCAGAGCGAAGACGTGGCATTCAAGATGATTCAAACCATCCTTCTCTATTTTTTTCTCTCCCTCTCTCCCTCTCTCTCTCCATCTCCCTCTCTCCCTCCCTCTCTTTCTCCCTCCCTCTCCCTCTCTCTCTTCCTCTCTCTCCTTCTCTCTCTCCCTCCCTCCCTCTCCCTCCCTCTCACCCGCCCTCCCCCTCTCTCCCTCCCTCCCTCCCTCCCTCTCTCTCTCTCTCTCTCTCTCTCTCTCTCTCTCTCTCTCTCTCTCATTCTCTCAGGGGCTCACATCGGAGTGGGACTGAGCGGGGTAGAAGGCAGCCAGGCGGTGCAGAACGCCGACTTCTCATTGGCCCAGTTCCGATTTTTGGCCAAGCTGCTATTGGTCCACGGGCGCTGGTCGTACCGGCGCATCTGCAGCTTCCTGCGCTACTTCCTGTACAAGACCACCACCTTCGCCATGGTGCACACCTGGTACGGCTTCTACAACGGCTTCAGCGCACTGGTGAGCTCACCTGAGTCGTCGGCAGGGCGGCGGCAGGGCGTCAGCAGGCCAAAACGCTGCAGCTGAAATATTCAAAGGTGGATTCATTGGAGCACGTAGGCCACATTTCTGGCCAAATGCACCAACGGCTTTACTTAAATATGGAGGAAAGGTTAAAATGTGGTATCCTACAGTGTTGGGGAGTAGTTTAACTACTCCCCAACACTGTAGTTAAACTGGTAGTAAACTACATGTAGTTAAACTAGTAGTTGAATTACATTTTTGCAGCAGTTGGCTGTTAGGTCATCTACATTAAAATTTGTGTGGCGGTTGTAGTAAATGACTTTTTTTTTTTCATTCATTTTGAACAGTTGACTACAGGACCTACCATTGGTTGTAAAATATTTTTCCCAACACCTTAGACCAAATACAGCATCCTCTCTCTTTCTGCTCTAATTCTGAGTGACTCATTGAATGATAGTGGAGTTCTCCATCAGAGATGCTGACTGTCAAACGCCAATTAGCACACATTGCTGCCGCCCCTCCCCTGTGTAGTGCTTCTCCCCAGAAAGAAGATATTGCTCACACACGCGTCATTGTCTGGGGAACTACTTTCAGTGTGAAGTACTTGGTAGGTTGTACAAAGCTACGCTTTCAGAGTAGTTTCCCCAAACGCTGGTGTCTTATGCCTGGGTGTGTGCCAGCTTTTACACAAACTCAACATAATGTAACTCTGACTGGCTGATCATATTTTTTAAAGACAGTGGGGAGGCTGAGTACAAAATGATATGGGCAGAGTTCAAGAATTAATTGCTGGAAACTGCTAGGAAAAAAAAATCCATGGTTCTGTTCCAAATTTCTCTTTCTCTCACTCTCTCTCTACCTCCCTCCCTCCCTCCCTCCCTCTCTCTCTCTCTCAGCATGTATATGAGAACTGGTTCATCACCTTGTACACGGTTATGTACACAATCTACCCTGTGCTGTGCTTGGCTCTTTTGGAACAGGTATGAACAGCTTTTTAATTCGAATTTTATTTCACAGAGAACACAGCAAGAATGGTTCAGGAATGTTATCCGCTTTTTGTCCAGAATTAAAATTAAGAATTAAACAAAATTTTGTGTGGCCCTTCATATTCATTTTTATTGTGACATGCTCAGCAGGTTTGTCATTTTAGTTCTTACATGCAGGAAATTCTTCAATGCCATTGACACATCTTCTCCATGATGTTTTTTTTTTTAATGTGTTAATTATGAGCATCAGGAGATTTTTTAGTACTCTACAGATGAAAGAAGTTTTTTGTTTTTTTTTCTCACTGAAGGGGTCGATGAATGATACAGCTTGCCAGGTCTTATAGTAGAAGAGTTGTTTGAGCACAGGCTTGGTTCTTGTGATGAACTATCCTTGTACTCTTCTTAACCAAATGGGACCGCTACTAGAATGTTCTCCAATGTTTCTGAAGCACGTTAAAGATATGAAAGTCGATCGACCTGTGATGTTACATCACGCTTGACTCTATTTGATCTGTGGACTGAGGTTTTTTTTTTCTCTCTTGGGTTTCTACCATCATCACTCCACCTGGTGGAGCATGTGTGTATCTGGGGCAGAGCTAAGGGTGTGTGAGAGACAAAAGCTTTCCCAGGCACTAGTGAATTCAAGGCAACCCTAGAGGTGGTGTGTGTGTGTGTGTGTGTGTGTATGTGTGTGTACATGGGGGTGGGGGGCCTTTCAACAATAATGTTTTTCCTGCACAATTAATAATTTCTAGATCCATCCCTGTGTGTAGCCAACAGATAAGAAAAATAATTGTAGAAGGGAGAAAGAACACTGGGAACTTAAGTGAACATTCTAATGCTGATGTCACAGTCACTGCTGGTGACTTGAAAGCAAGGGAGTTCTAGAACACTGACTTAGAGTTTTGAGGGGGGGAAAAAAAACATTTCAGAAAACCTACTCTTCAAAGGGGATTCAGTTGGAACCAGGCCACGTGAAAGCTTGACAATAGGCCTAGTGGAATGGGAGCATCGCTCTCCACTTGCACACCCCTCATCTCGGCAAACCGACACGTGTGTGGCCAGAATCGGGCACTTAATGCACCCCAGAGCGACGTGTCATCCACTGCTGTGGCTGATGGGAAATGTCTGCTGTGGTCGGGCAGGACGTGAGTGCGGAGGCCAGCCTGCGGTGGCCGGAGCTGTACCAGCTCGGGCTGCGGCAGGAGCTTTTCAACCCCTGGAAGTTGGCGGCGACCCTCCTCTACTCCCTCTACACCTCCCTGGTCCTCTTCTTCATCCCGCTCGGGGTGGCCTCCTACTCCCCGCTGGACTACCAGTCCTTCGCCATCATCGTGGAGACCGGAGTCATCTTCTCTGTCACTGTCGAGGTCAGAGGCTCGAGCTTGCGCGGCTCAGAAATAGTCTAATTAAACGGTTTGAATTGGCTTAAATTGTACTGGCCTGCGCAGAAAGAAAATAATCTATTCTAGTGCTGTAGTGATGCAAAAAAAAAAAAAAAGCTTTCCGGTGTTTTGTGTGCTTCTCAGATAATTCTGTGTACTGGATTCTGGACGAAGTTCAACGTTGGAGCGATTTTTTTGAGCCTAGTGCTGTTTTTTGTGTCGACACGGGTCCTTCACAACCCCCGCCTGCACGCCGTCGCCCCTACAGACTACTACTTCTCTGGTAAACACACTCGCGTAGACAGACCCACACTAACACACACGGACACATGCTTAATACACACACACACACACACACATGCACATACGCACAGGTACTTGCACATATCACACACACACACACACACACACATACACGCACATACACACAGACACAGACACACACACACACACGCACACAGGTCCTTGTAGATATCACATGCAGACACACACACATATGCACATACACATAGGCATACATACACACATACAGATACTTGTGGATATCACACACACACTCACACACACACACAGACACACAGACACATACACACACACACACACAGATACAGACACATGAATACACACACACACACACCCACACACACACATACTATCAGTATTTTGTACGAACCTCTCCATGCATGTTCACCCCTGTGCTCCCGCAGCTTGCGTTTCCCAGTATAAGTCTGCTCCCCCCGTTCAGGTGTGTCGGAGAACGTCTTCAGCAGCCCGCTGCTGTGGCTAACCGCCATACTCACCGCCTGCGTCGCCGTTCTCCCCTCGATGACCGCTTGGGCCCTCGCCTTCGTCCTCCGCCCCTCTGACAGACACCGGGTAAGAGAGTTTTGGCGGGGGGGGGGGGGGGGAGAGAGGGGCGGAGCCAAATCTCACTGCTGGGGTATGACACTCCAGTCCTGGGGGGGAAGGGGTTCACGTTGCCTGCTGGATTTTTTAAAAGTTTTTTTTTTAGCACTTAAGCCCTAAATTTAAGACCTTCATTGACAAAACAGTTCCTCATGTCTTCTTTCAAAGGCCTAAAATTAGGGCCGCCCAACCAGGTTCGTGGATATTATTACATTACATTACAGGCATTTAGCAGACACTCTTATCCAGAGCGACTTACACAACTTTTACATAGCATTTTTACATTGTATCCATTTATACAGCTGGATATATACTGAAGCAATTTCGGTTAAGTACCTTGCTCAAGGGTACAACGGCAGTGTCCTACCTGGGAATCGAACTTGCGACCTTTCGGTTACAAGCCCAGTTCCTTACCCACTGTGCTACACTCCGTATATCTACCATCCTTTAGGTTTTTACTCCATCCCTAACAAAGCACACCTCATTCAGCAGCTAGAGATCTCGTTGAGCTTCTAATTAGTAGAATCACGTGAGTTGAAATGAAAATGTACATGAAGGTAGGTCTCTAGTAACAGGTTTGGACAGCCCTACTCAAAATGAAGGCTGATACAAAGGGAACCGCAAAAACCTGCAAAACTGCGAAACGGAGTTTGAAACCGCCGCCTTTCTGTATGACCGCTAGCCTTCTCTAGCTGGCACTACGCTAATGCTCTGATAAAATCCCAGGTTCACAGCACAGGGACGACCTCTTCGCCCGGCGGACCCCAGGAGATGAAGCTTCACTTCCGGAGGGGAGACCTGCAGCGGCGCTCGTCCTACGCCATGTCCCAGGGCAAAGGGTTCGGCCGGCTGATCACCTCGGGGGCCAGCCGCCGCAGCGCAGCGCCCCCGGAGGACAGGAGGGACACCGCGGGGAAAACTGACTTGGACGCTCCACGCACAACAGAGGAAGGGAAGACCATGGCGGCTGCTGCTGCTACCACGGAAACAAGCCAATGAAGACTTGTCATGGGCACTACTGGCAGTGTTGCGCGTTCTGCCCCTGATGCTTTGGTTTAGTGCCCACGTAGCACTCAAGCTTGTATTCAGAGAGGACCACTGTAGAATTACATCACTGGCATTTAGCAGATGCTCCTATCCAGACCGACTCACACAATTTTACATTGGTGCATCGTAGCTGGGTGTATACTGAAGCAATTCAAGCCCAGTTGCATAAGCCTTGTACCACACTGCTGCCTGATAAAGTGCTGTAAGCTAATGTACCCCATCACTTCCCAAATACTGGATGAAAGTATGAAATGAGAATGAAAGGGGAGTAAATCGATATCAATATTAATATTAATATTAGCCTAATATTAGCCTTTGGTTCCAAGGAAAGGCTAATATTAGGCTAATATTAATACATATATACTAATATTAGTACATTTAGGGCCTGATTTTCGAAGACCTTCAGAATGTGAAAAACCTTTTACCACACGCGAAACCAATAACATGGCCAATGATTGGTCATGGTATTTCTTCTGCACCAGTCATAGTTCTGCATGTGCTGAAAGATTTTGAGCGTTCTGAAGGTCCTAGTATATCATGCCCTTAGAGACAGGTGTGTAGTGTGTGTGTATATGTGCAAGTGCCTCTGTGTTTTTACAATAAAAATAATATTTTAGGAAAACGTGTTTTTATTTTTAATTAAAATTTATAATTTGTAAGCGCACACACACACGTTCTGCAATGAACAAACACTGCCCTCTGTGACTGATCAGAAGAGGATTCACCGAGGAAGATTAGACCTCATCCTCCAAGTCACCGGGGATTGTTTGTGCTCGTGAGCATTTTTTGGGGTCCTGCTCTGATCGCTGACTGGTGCTGCAGAGGGGCACCCCCCCGACCCCCCCCGACCCCCCCCACCACCACCACCTTTTTCCTTTCCTTCGCATTTCTTTCTCAATCTCTGCATGCGGTCTGAAGAAAATCAATCATCCCTCCCCTTTTGCCAAAGCGGCTGACAGCCTTTTTCCCCAGAATCTGTCTCTGAATGCAGTGCGGAAGGAGAAACTCGTGCAGTCATACTCACTGTGTGTCCAAAGAGCCTCAGACATACGCCGGTAGTGATGAGTATCCTTGAACCCCATCACACTGAAACGACGGGATGTCTTTGGTTTCTTTCTTTAAAAAGCATGTAACAACGAGCTTCTTGGTGATGTCAGCGTGTCGCATCGAAGGAGGACAGCATCATTGAGCAGAGACTGAGTTTCAAAGCTCATAATCTTCCACGTTAGTCATATTTAACACTTCAGATCATAATTATTTAACCCATGCGAACAAACAACCCGGAGGCCCAGATGTATCTCCTCGTTATTCCGCCTTGTAAATTAATATACAGACCTTGCTTGAACTATTTTACCAGCTAGTTTAATACCTCAAGCTATAATCTGATTATTTGCTCCGATAGATTCCCCATAACCTGCCTATTACCATTTAGCTTATCTTTATCTATTGATACAGAAATGGCCAATTGAGGATGGCTCCTTCTCCTTCCCAGGGTTCCTCCTGAGATTTCTTCCCATCAAGCAGTTTTTTTTCACCATTATTTGAAAGTTTTTTTTTCTCCCCACAGAAGTGTATTTACCTCAATGCTGGTACCCAGGCCTAGACTTTCCAGATGTTCCCCTTTCCTGTTTTTCTGTAAGGCTTCTTTAATGACAGCGTCTGTGCGCAAAGAGCGCGATACAAATAAAGCTTAATTCAATTCCGTTGACCGAGCAAAGAGCTACCGGCTCAGCGCTCGTGCATAATTTATTTAAATCCTGTGTAAAAAAAAAAAGAAACTGCTGAGGGGGGAAACCGAACGGAAATTGTTCAGTTAAGTTTTTTTTTTTTCCTTCTTGTATTTTGCTTTGCTCTCCGGGGTTAATAATGCACTGCATGCATTTGATTGAGGCAGTGAAAAAAGCTGCAGTTTTAATGTCAGACCAATGCAACCTGGCGTCATTGGACTGGAACATCCAACCGAGACCAGGTCGAAAAATAAGTTGTTTTTTTTACATAATGTTACTGTCTTAGATGACAAAAAAGTTGCAGTGAATATTCTGAAAAATATTATTTTATTTTTATTGAATGTCCCTTGTAGTGTATGTTTTTTAGCGTAGTGGAATATACAGTTTTTGAGATCAAGATCAGAGACTCATTTGTCCCCTACTGGGGACAAAAAAAAGATTGCTGAGTCTTAGGAGGCTTAATGGGCCGCCTTGCTGGCAGTAGCAGTGCAAGTGACCAAAAAGGGGGCATTCCTTACCAAAACCTGAATTAGGGGTGCTGTATGGGATCTAGGAACTGGCATGAAGCTTCATCCATGGGTAAAAGGAACCATTGGGCCATTTTTTTGAAAAATCAATTGCGGAAGTTGACTAGAATTATATTACTGAAGCTTGGAGCCAAGTTAAATGACGATATTACATTACATTCATAAGAATAATGTTTTTATTATTTATGCTAGTTTAGTCTGAAACATCATCATGTTTAGCAGAACAGCTGTTGATGAATAGCTAACGTCAGCTTCTTTAAAAAAGTACTCTTGCGATATTTCAGGAAACAGGTAGTGTATTTTATTACTATCAAATAAATCTGCTACCATTTAATTAAATTAACAATGGAAGAATGCTTACATTCGCATGAATAATCCAAATAGTTTATCGTTTTCTTTACCTCAAGAACATCGTGGATCGCATTTATTATTTTCCCCAACCCAGTAAAGAAGGCGAGAGCGTATTGGTTTTCAATTGTTTTTATTTTATTTTTTCAAAACACGCAATTTACCCATATTATCCTTTTTTATTTTTTATTTTTTTCATTTTCTGTAACAGTTATTACTCAGGTTTTTTTTTTTTCCTTCTTTCAAAGTTCTCCACTAGTGCGAAACAAAAAAAAAAGTCCTCCACAGGCCCTTGGTCTTCTCCTGTGTGAGCAGGAAGGGAGAAGAGGTAGCAGAGGTTCTCTGGGTTACGCACTCTGGTTCTGGGCCCCCCTCGCTCTCCGGTCAGCCCTGGAGGACCAGCTCCCACTTCACACCCGAAACCAGAGGTGCACAACTCAGGCCTGGCCCCCCTAACGTGTCTGTGTGCCTCCCCGCTTGCTTGTGTTTAAAAACGCGCAGGAGCAGCTACATGTGTTTGCGGGTGTTCTTTACGCGACTGCGAGTGAACGTACGCGCATTTTACGCCCCGATACGGAGAGGTACAGAGAAACACGTCAGGGGCAAGGTGTTTGGAGATAAAAATTAAATAAAAAAAACTCTGCTCTATCGGAGTTGATTTATTTGATACATCTGTACATTTGGGTCTCTCTCAGACTTACATTAAACTCTGTTAAAGAGTTTAAACATTTTATTGTGTGTGAATACCTGCATAGGAGTGACGTAGGAGTGACACAGGTTGACATGGATACAGAGAGGCATTATTGTGAGTTTTTCGGAGACGCTTGCAGAGTGACGTTGGGGGGGGGGGGGGGGGGGGGCTGGAGTGACGCCCCTGGTTCGGGTGTGGGATTGTCAAATCATTGATTTCATCTTTGGTTTCAGTACGGACACTCCCAGGGCACACTCCGGCGTACAAAAAAGAAAAGAGGTCGAGGTACGTGCAGCAGCGTGCGTGTTATTGCATGAATAAATGTGCTATTGCGCGTACAAATGTGTCACCCTAGCTTCCTGGTGCATGGCTACACAAATTCCTCCATGGGGTGAATTTTTTCCTTCCTTCCTGTATAACTGGTTGGCTTGTTTCTCAGGTCTAACCAATAAGTGATCTGAGATGTGTTTTTTTTTTTTTTTGGCTCATGCCTGCTAGTGCATACAAACTCTTTCAGCCACTGTCTGCCCCACTGACTGCCAACAGGGTCCTAGAGTCTTTGGCAAAAAAAAATGTTTCGACAGAGACAGTGTCCGGTTTGGTAAAGGGGCACGGCTAGATTTGCCGTCAGATGTGGCGGGGGGTCGGGGGTGGGGACTATGTGCGAGATACCGTTGCCGGAGTGACAGTTGGGCATGTGAGATCGATGGCCACAGAGGCCCCCCCTGGTGGCCATGCAGGGAACATAGTGGTTCAGGCGTATCTGCATGGGCAGATGTCGTGGACATTGTTGGCAATGGGGGCCTATTGTTGCCGCGGTAGCGACGAGACAAAACATTTACTCACACAACGAGCGTCAAAACACTTTCAGGCACTCTATAACAGTACCCTGAGTGACTGGAGCATCCAGACACATAAGAAGAAGTGAGGCGGTGGGGGGCAGGGGGCAGGGGGTTGGGGGAGGGGATGGGGTGGGGGGGGGGGATTGTACACTCTGACCCAGCAGCAACGATTAGGATTGGGGGATCAGGTGTTTGCATAGCTTTCTGTGCAAAAAAAAGGGAACCAGCCAAACCCACTTTTTTTTTTTTTTTTTTTAAATCTCATGGCCGGTGTCGTCGACGGTTGATCAATTAAAGAGACGAGGCGAGAGGGGATTGGAGTGAAGGGGGCCAACGTGACCACCGTCCTCCTGTCCAGAGCCCTGCGCTGGAGAGAGAGCCGTCTGTCCTGCACTCGCATCAAAGCAGGAAGTTGGATTTGGGGTGTTAACGAAGCCCTGGATTAGGACTGGGATTATACCCGAGAACAGGATCGCAATAGGTGGGGTCGGGGTTGGGCCGGGGGGGCGGGGTAGGGATAGGGGTAGGGGTTGGGGCAAGGGAGGCCAGAATGAGCCTACTGTCAGTTTTACGGTTGTGATATTGCAGTAACACAGTAACGTTTAGAAGTTTTTATGTAGATTAAGTAAACAACATGAGTATACATGTGAGATTTTGTATATTCTCTGTGTGTGTCTGGGTGTTTGTCTGTGTCTAATGGAGGCGGCACAGTTGGGGTATAAAATTTTTTTAAAGACTCTAAAAGATTTCGATGTTGCCGTTGCCATTGCCAAACAGGGGACCACAGCAAAAGCGCGACTCAGAGAACCTCTTTTCCCATCTCTCCCTCCATCCCTCCCTCCTGCCTGTTCTCTCTACCTTTCTCTCGTTTTGAAACTGATTGTCTTCTACCATCACAAAGACACTTGGTTCTGATTGATTGACAGGTAACAGAAGAGGGAGAGCACAGTGTGACTGTGGGAAGGGGAGGGGCTTCGCTGTACTCGTAATGAAGTCAGACTCGCAACTTTTAATTCCGGAGGGGAACGCACACACACTGTTGGACAGCTGGTTGAGAACATTTCTGTTGGAGGGGTCAGTTTTCCGAGCACCGAGCTGGCTAGTGGCTACAGTCATATTCATGAACGGTTTCAAATAAAACAAATAAATATCACAACAATAAGTATAAATACACACAACGATTAGATCCAACAAAATAATGACACAAATATGCAAATTAGCTTGCTCTGTAGCTATCGGTCCTTCTGATTACACCTAATTAATTCATTAATTAATGGCACAGTGTTGAACCCGCGATGAAATCACACGAAACCAAGGAATGAGTTGGCACATCAAGCCAGAATGGGAGCGCATTGAAAAAAAATTATATATCGACCCCACCCCCCTTCCCACCACCACCACCACCACCCTCTCCCACCCTAGATTCCAGTTCCCTACTGTCGAGGTTTATATACATTTAAAAAAAAAACAGAGGGAAATGAAAAGGATTGAAAATCACCAATCTGCATTACGATACTGGATCGAGGCTATACAATTCATTTCATGCGTCAGCATTGAATTTTCTTTCAAGGCTAAATGCATACGCGTAATGGTGCTCACTAGCGATCACTTATTCAGCATTGCACTTTTTGTCTGGGGGGGGGGGGGGGATATTTTAACCTCTCCTTAACGGTAATGGTGACGTTGACGTGAACCATAACGAATAAACCCCCTAGCAGTTGGACGATGTAATGCCAACAGCCTGCACTGCAGCGCAAAGTGGGTTGACAAAACGGCGCCTTTTGGCGCATGTGGTTGGGGGCATCGACGTCAAAAGCCGAGCCTTGAGATCCAGTACGTTAACGGAGACCGGCGACTGAAACGACACAGGCACACAACCAGTGAAAACTACAATGACCAATTTCTTTAAAAAAAAAAAAAAAAAACAAGGACCCCTCCAACGCCCCCACCCCAACCCCAACCCCACCCCCGTCACCCCAATCCTTTTCTCTCGTTTCTGCCTTCTCACCCCTACCCCCAGTCTCTCCATCCTTCTCTCCCACTACATCACAGGCCATTCCTGCAGTTTTCTATACAGTTATACAATATCCATGCAGAAAGGAAATTTTTTAAAAAGTCGCATCCTCGTTTCCAGGGAGGCGCTGCTTTAAACGTTTTGTTTTTTTAACATCAGGACCACTTGAACACACACAGGAAACACTTTGGAAAGTAACCGTGTATTTTCTTTCGGAGAAAAGAGAACAGAAAGACATAACGGAGCAGAAATGAGCATCTCTTTCTTTCGTCGGCTGATTATATGCACGTTTTTTAAAAAAGCGGTGGATTCCCCGTGTTTCAGAATCCGTCCGGTTTTCCACTTCCTCTGGTCGCTAAGAAGCCCAAAACTTCCCACGCCCTGAAAGAGGTACACAGATTCCTCGTCCGTGCCGCGCTCCCTATCGCTTGTCTTCTCCTTTTTCCCCCTCCCATTTTCCTGTTTCAACTTCCTGCTTCCACAGAAACATTCAGAATGTCTTTCCTTCATGAAAACATTGAGTACATGCCACTTAAAAGAACAACAACAACAAACAAAAAAAGAATGAGCAAACAAACAAAATCATAATTCAACAGTATAAAGCTTCAAGTCACAAATTCCAAAACTAACTATTATTATTAGTATTATCATCGTCATTATCAGTATCGTTATTTAAATTACATAAGCTTTACACGAAATGTTTGAGGTATTTCAGAATTAATTGTCAACACACGCCTGCCAGGTCCTCGCATTTGCCAGGGGGAGGAGTTAAGGGTGGAGTGGAGATGAGGGGCGGTGCCTTTTACTGGTACTGACCAATCAGCTGCAGGGTTAGAGTTCGTGAAAGGCTGCTATTGCCATTGACGCACAAATGATGCGATTCATTTTATACATACGTCTCATGTCACTGAGGGCACAGGCACACCCCTGGCCTCCTACATAGCTACATTGCGCTCGCTCCCTTCTATATTACACAAAAATATCTCTGGTAGGAGAGCCAATGTGATTGAGGGCAAAGGTGTGCCTCTGCGCAGGCAACATGCGTTTCTTCCAAGAACCGGAAGGAACACGTTTTCTTCATATAAATAGCATAATAAACGAAAGTAACCGTACATTTTTTAAAAAAACGTCCTAAAAACTTGACACATGATAAAGTGCTTTTATTCTAGTGTAGCAAGATGGATTGTGAAATCTGAGAAGTGAAATTATTTTTAAGCTGGCATGGCCCCCCCCCAAAACACTGGGCCTCATGATTTGCCCCCCCACTCCATCCACATATAATGTACGCTTATGTGTTTGTATGTGTGCGTGTGCGTGTGCATGCACCCATGTGTGTATGTACTGTGTGTGTGCATGTGTGCAAGTATCTGCCTGTGCACTGTGTGTTTGTGTTTATGCATGTGCTTGTGTGTGCATATATATATCTCTAGGCATGTGTGTACGTGCATGGATGCATGTATGCATTTATGTGTGTATATGCATTTGCATCTGTGTGCACGTCCATGTTTATGCATGTACGCTTGAGTCTGCAAATGTATGTGTGTGTGCATGTGTATGCGTATGCATGTGTGTGCGCGCACGTGTGTCTGTGTATGCATGGGTGTGCATGTGCATGCTAGTGTGCGTGCATGTGCATGCATGTGTGTGTGCGTGTGTGTCCGTCCAGTGCAGTCCCACCCGTGGTTGAAGGAAAAAGGCACTCAACTCTGTCTGCACGGCAGCCACCCCGCCCCCCCGTGTGGCACAATGCAGTCTGACTGCGCTGTGTGTGTGCATGCGTGTGGCGTGTCAGTGTCTGTCTGTCTGTCTGTCTGCTCTGTGTCTGTGTCTGTGTCTGTGTCTGTGTCTGCCTGTAACAGCATTTGGCAGGGGGCAGTATTTTTTGGTTTGCATCCCCCCCCAAGCAGCAAAGGACTGGCAGGCTGGAGTAATCTTTGGTATAAGTGGCGGCTTCGCAAACCACTCAGCTCAGTGAGGTAGCCACACTGGTTCTCACTACAAACAAGGTCATTTTGTCACTTTTCCCCCCTTTGCTTCATATATATATATATGAACCATATATATATATATATATATCCTTGCTGAAAAGTGTTATACAATTGTATTATTGTATTTTTCCAACCCAAGCTCAGTGCTCATAGCAAACTGAGCATGTACCTCTTTCCAAACATCATCCAGCAACTGTTTCCCGTCTAAACCACACGGTCGGTGTGATTATCTTGCGGGAAAATGCAAGAGGCGCATTTGCAGACCCTGCAGGCTGGAGAAAAAAGTTCCAACTCCTCTTCCGTTAACCTTTTGCACCTTCCCTCTCTCCCTGCGCGAATCTGGTGAGGACGGAGGGTAGGTCGACTTGCATCATCATTGTGAGACCCCAACTTTGGAGTTCAGCAGGAGAGGATGCTGTCATAACTCAGCGCCAAGATGAAAGGTCAGAGGTCACCCACGCTGGGCTGGACTGTCACTCTTTTTTTTTTTTTACACCTCCATATTTTCTCCTTTTCTTGGAAACAATTCCCATCAGCCACGCAATATTCACAAATAATGCAAAAACGTCCCATTTCCTTCCTTTGATTCAGTCCTTACACTTTTTTTCCTTTTTAAAAGTCTTTTTCTTTTTTGTTTTTTTTTTGGTTTGTTTTTTTCTTTTCTTCTTTGAATGTATCAACAAGGTGCCTTACATATGCACAACAGAGCACAATAGTAACAAGAAATAGAAACTTTGTGTCTATGGTACTAATTACCCGCATCAATATTATAGAGTGAAAGAGAGAGGAGAAATAGACGGAGCTTGGGAGAAGAGGAGGTAGAGAATCGAAGATGACAGAGAGAGAGAGAGAGAGAGAGAGAGAGATAGACACTTTTCTTTCAAAAATGTTTCTCAATTATTATGGTGGTCATTGTGTGTTTTTTCTCTTTCTTGAGATAAGGATTGTGGGTTGTTTTTTTATGAAATGTAATGCTTACCCCCATCTGGATTATGCTTCTTTAAAAAGATAGACTTGCGTGAATGCAAAAGTTGATTGTTGGTTGCTATGGCACAGGTTGCCCACTAGAGGGGGACGGGGATGTGGAGGGCACTGAAAACATGAATCCAGTACCTTCTCTGATTATCATTAAGGCAGCTGTCGTTGGCACTATGTATTTGTAACAATTTTTCTTTCATGTGTGGGCATTGAGCACAGCGCCTTCTTGTGGACAGGATATTTAATGTCTTGCTCGTTAATTATTATATTTTTAAATCCTCTGAAGGTTTTTCTTTGGTTAGAGACAAAAAGATGCTCTTAAAATCACCTTTTCTGGGTGCACAAAAATGTTGACTCTCTCTGTTGTATTCAGTTAAAACTCAGCTCAGCTCAGTCGCACCCCAATGCACACATGAGGATCTACCGCCAAACAAAACCAAGATGCTAAACAATTATTCACGCATGTGTGTGTGCATATGTGTGTGTCTGTGCACGTGTGTGTGAGTGCATGGTGTGTGTGTGTGTGTGTGTGTGCATGCGTGCATGTGTGTGTGCATATGCATGTAAGTGCATGATGTATGCGTGCGTGTGTCTGTGTGTGCGTGCATGGTGTATGCGTGCGTCTGTGTGTGCGTGCATGGTGTATGCGTGTCTGTGTGTGCGTGCATGGTGTATGCGTGTCTGTGTGTGCGTGCATGCTGTATGCGTGCTTGCGTGCGCGCGCGAGTGTACACGTGCACGCAGGACTGCTTGTACGTGTGCATGCGCGAGCGCATGTGCGCGCATCACATCTTCGCGTGTGTGTGCATGTGTGTGTGTGTGTGTGTGTGTGTGTGTGTACCATGATGCATAGCTACGTGTGAGCTCAGCGCTAGCGTACTACTCGATCAGCGTCGGAGAGAGAGAGAGAGAGAGTTTCTCCCTCCGACAGGGCCGGCGATCGCAGCCACGGTCGGTGCCATCAGGCCCCTCCCCCGACATAAAACCCAGAGAATCAACGGCCAGATAATTGTCTGTATCGATCTCTTTCAACAAAAAAAAAAAAAAAAAAAAAAAGTCATCTGCGCGGGCTTTTTGGCGCGTCGCCCGGCGGTTCTCTCTCCTCTCCGAATTCCCCGTGACGTGCGAAGGCGCCCGTTCGGGCTGTCGGCGACGCGCCGGAGCTCGATTTCGGCTCTGCCGTCGCGGTGGTGCTGCTGCCGGCTCTGGAATGCAGATGGGGGGTTGGGGGGGGAGGGGGAGGGACTGGTGTTGCCCGGCCAACACCGAAAAAAGCGCTCCTCCAGCAATCGGCCCTTTCCCTCTCTCTTTCCTTTTGCATATATCGTGGGAGACTCCAGGGCCGGCGCTTCCTCGGTCTTTTTTTAGCCGGGGAGCCCGTGACACGCGCTCGTCCGTGCGTCGCGGAAAAAAAAAAAAGAAAAAAAAAAAAAAGCCAGTCGGACGAGGTCCCGACCCTCCCTGCCGGCGAGGAGCAGGAGCCGGAACCCGGAACTCGAGAAGCAAGGACAGTCCCCACCAGCGGGTCGCCGAACATCTGTGCAAAAAATACGGACCCGGAGCTGGGCGGACCTGAGCGTGCGCGCGTTCCGTTTGACCTTCGGGAGGGGGGGGGGGGGGGGGTCGTGACCTTTCTCCTCCGGCTAAACGGCGATTGATTTTTTATTCTACTCGTTGGCTTGCCGTACGATCCGAGAGCGCTCTTCTATAAAGCGGCGAGCCCTTGAGGGATACTTTTTTGTTGTCGTTGTCGTTGTTGTTAAAGAGCAGAGGGGCTGGAGAGAGAGCCGTTGAGCTACCGTCGGCGTCGGTGTCCATGGCAGCCGTTTCCACGGTACCCGCGGCGGCTACCAGGCCGTGTGCTGTTGGGTTTATTGCCGGACTTTTCATCGGTCCCACGTCTCAGTGGGGGGGGGGGGGGGCGGGGGAATGCAAGGCGAGGCCTGACATCATCTGCTTGACTGGGTGGTGGGTGGGGGTGGGGATCGGTTTGGGAATGGGGGGGGGGAGGGAGTTGACGGCGGTGTTTGGGGTCAAAGCTTTTCGGTTTGACGTTCAGAAGGTTTTTTTTTTTTAGATGTTTCCATTGACGCTTTTCTGTGCCTCACTGTGAAGTCACCGTGAATGAAGGGGGGGGGCTGGTTGGAGGGCGAAATCGAAACGGCGCGGGACCGCCGTCCTCGCCTGAACCTGGACCGGGCGTTTCAGGCAGAACGCGTTTTTCGGCTAACTTGTCTAGCAGCCCCGTCGCCGGGCGTCGCGTGCGGATGCCGTGTCGTGTTGGGAGCGACCGAGTGAGGTTTAGGGCGTGGCACAGACGAGGGAAGGCGTGTCGATAGGCGTGTGACCCCCGCACCCCTTCTCCTCCTCCTTGGTGGTGGTGGGGGACGGGGGGATGGGGGGGGGGCAGGGGGCCCTCTCAGGCCTTGGAGAAGGTGGTGGCGGAGGTGCCCGGCTGGCCGGGGCTGGCGCCGTGGGCGTGGCCGTGCTCGTCGTGCCAGCGGTCGACGCAGCGGCGGCGCGCGTTCATGAAGAAGTTGCTGACGGTGTTGAGCTCCAGGCCCAGCTGCTGGGAGATGGTGATCTGCATCTCCTTGGAGGGCCGCTTGTTCTCCTTGAAGATGGCGATGAGGGTGCGGCGCTGCAGGTCCGTGAAGACCAGCCGCTGCTTTTTGGGGGCCAGGTTTCGGTCCTTGTGCTGCTCCTGCTCCTTCCTCTTGCAGGCTGAGGTGGGGGGGGGGGGGGGGGTGGGGGGGGCGGGGGGGGGTTGAAACAGGGAAGGGGGTGGCCATTTAAATGAGTGCACCCAGAAACAACGGGAAGGTGGCACATTAATGGCAGTGGTGGGGTCACGGTTTGAGAGAAGGGTAGAAATAAAAAAGAGAGAAGGGGAAGAAGGAGGGAGGGAGAAAAGAAGTCTCATTAGCCCAAAGCTGCATTGACGTCCCGCTCCCCCGTCACTCAGTGGCTCGTTCTGCCGCACCTAAGCCCGTACCAAATTAGACTTCATATTTCAGCGTGTGCTCTGTCATTCAGAGAGAGAGGGGGGGGGGAGAGAGAGAGAGAAAGAGAGAAAGAGAGAGAGAGAGTGCGTGCGTGAGTGTGTGTGAGAGTGCGGGTGAAAGAGAGTGTGTCTGTGTGTGTGTGTGTGAGAGAGAGAGAGAGAGAAAGAGAAAGAGAGAGAGTGCATGTGTGAGTGTGTGTGAGAGAGTGCGGGTGAAAGAGAGTGTGTCTGTGTGTGTGTGTGTGAGAGAGAGAGAGAGAGAGAAAGAGAAAGAGAGAGAGTGCGTGTGTGAGTGTGTGTGAGAGAGTGCGGGTGAAAGAGAGTGTGTCTGTGTGTGTGTGTGTGTGAGAGAGAGAAAGAGCGAGAGAGAGGGGGAGAGAGTGTGTGTGTGTGAGAGAGAGAGAGGGGGGGAGAGAGTGTGTGTGTGTGTGAGAGAGATAGATAGATAGAGAGAGGGGGAGAGAGTGTGTGTGTGAGAGAGAGAGAGATAGATAGAGAGAGAGAGTGTGTGTGTGTGTGTGTGTGTGTGTGAGAGAGAGAGAGAGAGGGGGAGAGAGTGTGTGTGTGTGAGAGAGAGAGAGAGAGCGAGAGAGAGGGGGAGAGAGTGTGTGTGTGTGAGAGAGAGAGAGAGAGCGAGAGAGAGGGGGAGAGAGTGTGTGTGTGTGAGAGAGAGAGAGATAGATAGAGAGAGAGAACGCGCTGGTAATGCACTCCTCTCTACTCCCCGTGCGGCACAGCGAGAGGTGGAGAAGGCCGGGTCTGTGCGGGGGGCTCTCAGGCTCTCTGCGGCTGGAGACGCTGTCGTTTGATTCAATATTAATGCTGTTTCTGTTTCGGGCTGTGTGTGCAGGGGCTGGGTGACTGAGTCAGATAGAGAGAGTGTGTGTGTGTGTGTGTTTGTGTGAGAGAGAGAGTGTGTATGTGTGTGTGTGTGTGTGTGTGTGTGTGTGTGTGTGTGTGTGAGAGAGAGAGTGTGTGTGTGTGTGTGTGTGTGAGAGAGAGAGGGAGAGACAGAAGACTGTGTGTGTGAGAGAGAGACAGAAACCCAGAGACAGAGAGCCAAAGAGAGTGTAAGAGAGCGTGGAAGTGTGTGCATGTGTGAGTGAGACGTGTATGAGAGTGCATGTAAGTATGTGCGTGTGTGTGTGTGTTTACGAAAGAGAGAGAGAGTGAGAGACAGTGCATGTAAGTGTGTGTGTGTGTGCGTGTGTGTTTATGAGATGATAGATCACAAGCAAGAGAGAAAGAGAGTGTGCGAGTGAGAGAGAGAGAAAGAGAGTGTGCGAGTGAGAGAGAGAGAGAAAGAGAGTGTGCGAGTGAGTTGACATTTTGTATGCGTATATTTCTGTGGATTGTCTGGATTTTATATTTTTTCTGTTTATTGTAGTTAAATTGTTATTGCCTGTCTGTTATGTTTGTCACATGAGTGAATGTTTGGCAATGTAAGTGTACCCTTACCATGCCAATAAAGCTTACTGAATTG
>CM077287.1:6760210-6855210 GCA_039654925.1 Anguilla pacifica | reverse complement strand
GATGGAGGCCCTGATTACTGGACCGAGCGCGCAGCAGAAAAGAGGGAAATCGATCACTGCAGCTTTTAGTGCTACAGTAGAACACACACACACACACACACACAAGCACACACGGAAAAGAAGCTGCATTAATATCGGTTGTATAATAGCTGTGTGTGTGTGTGTGTGTGTGTGTGTGTTTGTGTGTTTTAGTACTGTGAGCCTTCACTGACATCGCCCTTGCCTCCTGTCATTATTATAAGCATATTCAGTAGCTAGTTGCAGCTCATTTTATTTGAATAGCATAAAACCGTTGCTGCTTTTATTAAAATCACATGCAACTGCTTCCAGCCACAATGCCATCATTTGCAAAAGTTACCATACATTAAACCAACACTGCTAAAGCCCGGTGTCAGGACATAACACGTATCAACGCAACCATGCTCTAATAATTAATAAATAAATTAATACATGGAATGTGTAAAAATAATTTAGATCAATGTTTGAGGTTTTTGAGGTCCAGATTGGCAGCGCATGCAATTGGCGCAATTTGGCAATGCAGCCCGGCTCCTAAGTAAACCAATACAATTAATAACCTGAAAAAAATAAAAATAAATCGCCAAGGTTGAAAAAAAGACCATCGACTATTACTTTCTCCTTTCAACTAGTCCTTAATATGCTTTGTAACACCGCGTGAGAGATACGAAGAGCCCTCCAATAATCAATACTGATTGATCGATTCATGAATAACTTGTCTGTGAAATTCAGTTTTTCCTAATTAGAATCTCTTTGATAATTCTCCTCTTTTTTTCCCAGTGACTCCTTCGGGGTGGACTTAGCTTATGATATGCTACATGACGCAGAAGAGAACCGAGGAGGTATGTGTAGAGAGACACGAAAAGTTTTTGTCTAGGCTTTTAATTAATCGATTTAAACAGTTCTAATGCAATTCCCAGTTTGACAGAGCTAGTATTATTTGTAATTATTTTACCACTCGCCCAGGCGTCTAAGGTATAAAATATGCACACAGAATAATACAAAAACAACGTTTTCTTAATTTGTGGAAGGCAATACGCGCATTAACCTACAGACCAATGTGCTTGTATATTTTGGTTTGTTTCCAACAAAATACACAATAAATTAAAATATACATTACAATGTATGCCCTGTCGCGAACAAATTAAGCATATTTATTTGCGCATCTTTTCTGAGAATTGGTTGGATATACTAGAGTGCATGAACTGTCTGTGTTGCATTTAATCAAAGAAAGCAAAGCCTTTTTATGTACTGTCAAACTCTACACTACACAGGTCAGTCACAAATGTATGAACAGCAAGTCCACGCCTCTTTCCGAAATGTTGCCAAGAAATTCCATCCGGATACGTGTATAATTGCTCTGCAATATGCTTCATCACAATATAGCCAGAAGCCTATATTTTTCTCGTGACATAGGCCACTGCTTATTCAAAACAAAACTGTAACTGACGATCTCAGTCCGACCTGACTCGATTGCTGGTCTTCCCTTCGTCGTAATGCAATTAAAACATATTCGCTTAACTCATTTGGCTTCAAATTGCTGTCATAGTTTCAAGACTCATTACCATAGCAATTCGATTTGCCGGTTGAATGTGAATTTTGGAGTGATGTAGGCTATACGCGCACTGATCAGGGAACGTCACGGCCCATTTTAAAGAATAACCTTCGACAGTGGGTTTAGTTATTGATGATGATGGTGATGGCGACGATGACGACGACGCTGATATTATTGCTGTTGTCCTTGTTTTCAAGTTTTTGCCCAGATTGATAGTCCCAGTATCGATTGACCCACGCTTTTAAAACCGGTGTGTGTAATATATTTATGCAGTTCAAGCCGCAGGGCCGTGCCAAGCTTTCCCCATCTCTAAGTAACTACTCTTTCCAACTCAATGTTCCTTAATGTAATGAGGGAGAATTGGTGCTAATATAGTGATAATTTAATACATAATGTCGGTTTTCATCCAACGACTTTGCTTCTAGGCATTTTACACAACTCCAGCATACGGTCGCCTCTATTACTAACAAGCTGATTTTCTCCTGTCAATCCCCCCCCCCCCCCCACATTTAAAAGCTTTAGCTGAAACATAGTTTACGGCTCCTGTTGCAGCTATTGCTCATTTGTATTTCTAACATTAGGCCGATGTTATTTAAATTAACCGTAGGAAAAGGAAAATCTCGAATTGTAGGCCTACGGCCTTGACTGCATTGACACATTCACGCCATTTTTTACAGTCATCTTATTGGCAAGACATTCTTATCACTGGGCCCACAGACATGATTAAACAACTCTTCAGTTAAATCTAATTTATCCGTTTTACGGTGTCTAATAAACAAAGAAAAAAAACATTCATAGGCTTTTGGGGACCCGCATCTATAGCCTACACCCATATATGATTGACGTAAAATAAACATTATCTGGTGTAGGGAACTCAGAAACTACACTTATTTTGATTATTCAAACAGGTGAAGACGTAATATCCAGATGCTAGGCTACTGTGTGACATGGAACAATCTGCCGTATCCTAGATGTTTTCGTCACCGCAGAGTGATGTGTGTCAAGGTTTTCTAAACATTTGCTGTCTAATAAAACTTAAGTCAGTACTTCCTTAAATGACAACTGAATAAATAACATATATTTACCTTTGCAGTAGGCCTACATGAAGAGATATCACTTTGGTACTTTAACAGATTCTGAAAACAGTATAATTGTGAAAAAGACATCACGACTACACAGAATAGATCAGGTTATTCCAGATCAAAACACTACACTCCCAAATTTGATAAAACTCCAAATATTGATAACAATTTGGCATTTCATTTTATTTTCAAATGATTGGAAAACTGAAACTTGAAGTCAAACTGCCACGTCATTTAACAACAGGTTCTTTATTCCGCTCAGAAGAATACTTAATTGTGTGAGGGGAATTGTCTGAATAATCGGTTGCGGGTATTAAATTCTCAAATGCTCGTCACAATAACAAAGACAATCCACTCACAAAAAAAATAAATAAATAAACTAATTAAATGACATCCATTCACACAAGAAAACATTTTAAACGACAGTTGTAAAGTTAAAAAGGTCATTAATCTGATTATTATTTAAGGAAACGAAACATCTCACGAATACACACTCTAGTGTATTGGAATGACCAACGTCTCAGACTTAATAAATTGTAGTACGTGGGCATACCAGTGAATCATACTCTATGATTTACCAAGATTTAAAACAACCATTATTATTAGCTTCAACTTGGAAGCTAATGAAAGTGTTGTGTTTCATATGTTCTTAATTTTGACGACAGATGCCCAAACCCCAACATATCCTAGACTGTAATTTCGCTACAGGCCTGCACCTGCGGTAATAATAATTTATAATAACTGAAATACCGTCATACAGAAAATGCATCAAATTACGTTATACACACCGCGCATGTGCAGGCCCCTGCATTCTGGGGTACTTCAGGTTTTGGGCAGCGGCTGTTCGGTGATTTTGCAGATTTGTTCAGGTCAGTTAATCCAATACAGTGTGATGGTACAATGCAGTTCAGGCAGATAATTATTTGATACGTTAGTATTATATTCTGAGAAGATGAGTTCAGAAAATGAACATGTTTTATGATCCCATCTGGTGTTTTTTTTTTTTTTTGAATCATCCTAATAACCCAGCTTCAGTGTTCACGTGATTATCCAAAAATAAACCCTTTGACAAAGCCTAAATAAATTATTCCTTTGATCGTGCAAAAGCCGAAATAGCTGGAAATAGCTGAAAATGTCTACTTATTTTATACTTTGAATAAATTATTTTAAATAAATAGCGCCAGCATTTTGGGCGTGTGAACGCTGCCTCAGCAGCCGTGCCGGAGGTGTGTGAGCTGCCTCGAGTCGAAGTGGGAGAAACAGGGGCGGGAATCGATAACCAACAGCATCGAGCAGCCAACCGGTCTGAGTGGAATCGATGGGCTGAATGGGGGCGATATTAAAATGGGTGCGGTGCACACACTGGCCGGGGCATACTGCAGGTGAGAAGCGGGCAGGCAGTATGTCAGACACCGTCCCAAAACGTTACGCAGGTTAATGAGCCCATCAGACGCAAGGCGAGGAGGTACAGTTGTAAATATGCTCGCAGGTAGCCTTTATCATCCTGGAGAAAAAAGGAGAGGTGAAGCCGTCCCAGATGTTAAACAGTGTGTGAACACGGATAAACATCAGTGTCTGTGTTTTACATTTATTAGCTAGAGTAAATAACAAATGGAAAGCTAAATGTAGTCTACTTCACTTGGGTTTAAACCTAATAATAATAATAATAATAATAATAATAATAATAATAATAATAATAATAACAACAACAACAATAATCTTGTCATTCAACATCATGGCCAGCAGCATCCACTGTCAATTAGACTGATGATGCTGTTGACGTCAATCCACAACCTAGATAGCTAGCTAGCTCAAGAAGCTAATTATATCGTTCTCTGCCGTTTGCTCAACTTACCAATATAATCATTCGCGAACCAAGGCATTACTGAAACTTATTACTGGGGTGTTGGGTGGTGTGTGTGTGTGTGTGTGTGTGTGTATGTGTATGGGGGGGGGGGGGGGGTCGAATCCCCTCTTTCCCCATAGATCAGTGTGAGAAACTATCCACAGGGTTACAGTTCTTTCCACTGAATACCGTGTACTTCCAGTCGTGTCATCAGTCTGTACTACACTGCAGTACACCACACATACACACGCCACTCTCGAACATAAACACACACACGGAATTTATAAAGAAGGGATTGTGGCTAGCACAATCTCTCCCGTGGTGGGGAAATGCACTCTATACATTTACAGATTCGAGCCTTTGGGCAATTCCGCTTTCTAACCCTTCATCAAATAATATCTCTGGACCTGGACTGAGAAAGTAAAAATAGCAACGGCTTGGTTTGGTAAGGGAGAAAACATTTTGTTGTTCTGTAAGAGAATTTCTGTTTTTGGGGGTTTCTAAAATATTACTTGTGTCACTGTAACTATACAGTTAGTATGTATACACATGGTCTAACATGTAAATATAATTTAATATTTTTTTGTACTTGCTTCTGGAACGAATGCCGTCACTTGAAAAAAAGCTCCAAAATCTCACAATTTATTTATAATTCAAATTATGTGGAGTTACCATCTTGTGTGATTGTAAAGAAAACAAAACGCGCCGACTATCAAGTATATTGCCACAATTAGGCCTGCAACCATCCCTCCTCCTCCTTTATTTTATTTTTCGTCTATATTTCATATTTTCGCTTGTGGAAAAATCTATGCTTCGGTGCGCATTTTTTATCAGGTATGCAGGCACTGCGATGCGTCTCCAAGGTCGATTCGCTGAGGCTGGACCGCTGTAATGTTTTGCAGAGGTTGGGATGGAGGCACGAAAACTGTAGGCTATAATCTACTACATGATTAACATAATTCATATTATTAAAATTATTAACTGGCGTATTGAAGAAAAAAAAATACACGGATTTTCTGGTGATCGGTGAAACAGTGAAACACAGTTCACTTTCAAAGGTGTGAAAACAGTTATGTCGTTGCTTGAATGGAATTGGAGCCCTGGACTGTTTATTATTAACAACCAGTAGCCTACATGTTAAGGACTTTAGTGACATCTATTGAACCGCGAGGCAAATTTATATGGTGTGGCCACTGCATGGGTGGAGAGAAACGCGAACGGGATGAACACTCGGCTATAGTACTGGAGTTCAATGAAGATCCTGTTTGTTTGTTTATTTATTTATTTATTAAAGCAAGTGAAATCGTGTATTTTACAACTATTCATAATGCCGGTTTGGAAAAAGGTTTGGAAAAAGAAGTGGCTTGTATCAGTTTTCTTTCAAATGTGTCAGTTTAGGCTACATTCACTCAGGTAAACACCGTATATTCACAACCTCGTGACAACCTGTAGCCACATAAGGTAAACGGACTGGTATAATGATGCCAGTCATCATGCCCCCCTCTCACGGCGCTACAATGACATCAGCATCTTCTCCCTGCATTTTTGGCAGAGATTAGACGCAGTAACCCACGCATACAAATGTACACGAAAGGCAGTTTACAGTTTTGAGAGAGGTTTTCGTGTTACTTGACAGAAAATTATTAATTGGCAACATCTAGGCTATTTGGGGCGACAGTCCTATAGATCCAGCCCCATTTTAGAAAATTAATATTACTGAATTCTTGTTGTTGTCGTCGTCGATGTTGTTGTTGCAGTTGCAGTTGTGGTAAGAGGTGTCGTAGTGGGGGGGGGGGGGGGGGGGGGGGGGAAGTGGGACTGACCACCCAGGGCCCGAATGGGGAGAGGGCCCTCGAAAAGCCTGGAATGATACGTGAGAGACATGGATCAAGAGAGGAAGGGGGCCCACAGGGACTGCTTATGTATAGGGCCCAGAATTTTGTGCTACACCCCTGGTTGTGGTTGTTGTCTAAGGGATACGTTATATTACACCCTAGTGGTATTCATAATAAAATTATTTCAGATAATTACTGTTGTATAGTTACGTTCTCAAATCAGATTCGTCATTCGTAATTTCCCATTGACATGTTATTTAAAGCGAATATACTGAATTATACTCAACGATGTTTCTCACGCAGGAAGCAGTCTAAGGGCATTAAAAAACAAATTAGCTTACCGTAAATTGGTTTAAAAAAATAAGTAATATGCCATTGCACTAATTTTATATAGCCTAAGCTACATCTCATCAGTATTTATATAATGTGATTTATGTACCTACGTCTCAATGTATTTTCTCGTTGGATTTCTATTTCCATGTTGTCACTTCTAATTGTTCGTTCTTGATAACATTTCTAAATATATATATATATATAATGGGATAAATATAAAGAATATAAATTATTCTTTATATAAATTACAGTAACAAGAATGAAGTATACCGATATTGTTTTATCGTGTTACCAAATTACACGCCTACTGAGATTTATCCACTTTCAAATAACACGTAATAGTGCAGCCTGCGCTTCTGGTTAAGATATTAAGTATGCCTACTTCCGTAAATGGTACATCAACAGTAGCTTTAATAACCACTATCTTTAAAAGTTTATTTTATTTATTTATTTATTTTTTTAAAAACCCGCTCATTACCCATACTTAATCTGTTGCATCGGGACACTTACTAGCCTACAGCGTTCCACTGTCACATTGTGCATCTGCTGATCTGTGTCGTACGTAGCCTAAAGCTGTTTCAACCGTGGGTGCTAAAAGTGTGTTCCTGTGGTTTTGATCCTATCGATCCGGAGTGGAGTCAACGTGTTGTTGCTTCGGGTAAAGATTACTGGGCATTGGATGATGGGGACGGGGGGGCAGTTGGTGCCCACATTTTATTTATTAATTTATTTATTTTTTGCCAGGGTCAATCTGTTTGCCATCCGTTGACCGAAAGTATTATTTTTAACGCTTACTTCATTTAAATTAAGTAGGGTCAACACACACCGCATTTCCCGTTCACTATACATTTTGAGAATACAAATTCGTTTTACTCTTTAACGTTTATGCGTTTTAGTATTCTTTAAAAAAAGATATTTTAACTTTATTTTAACATTTGTTCAATTCCTTTTCCAAAAAACTTTCCCCACAAATATAGCCTCTCACTGTCCACAACGACTTTCATACCTTCTCCAGCGAGATTCGTAATCACTTTTATAAGTGGGCTAACTTTTGTAGTAGCTAATGTTCTTTAAAAAAAACCCTGCTCTAACCAAAAAGATAACGCTTCTATATTCTCATTGGCGAATTAAAATAATTTTCCGAATTAGTTTTATTATATAAATGTTTACTAATATTAGACAATAAATAGTATAATAACAATTGGGGCAATAGTGCGCATCGTTGACAATGCACTCTCAATCTCAGAGTAAGATATAAAGTGGTTGGCCTATTTGCTTTTCTTTAATACGAGTTCAGTTGATGTGAATACTCATAATAAAAGCTAGATGGGACCTGCTTCAATTCAAGGACAAAATGTGCTAAGGTTATAGGGAAACTCTGAAACAAACCCTTGGTTTGTTTACACTGTGTCCAGTCCAAATTGACTGCTGTGCAGATTGTGCGAATCAGCACTCTACATTTCCCGAGTTCATATATTTGGGCACTCTATAATTAATCAGGTTCAGAAACAAACATGCTTAGTGTTAGTACCTTTGATTATTGATTTGAAATGGCCACACCTATAAAATTTTAATAGGAGCCAGTACGTTCTGAAATCGTATTATTATAATAATTATTATATGTATTATTATTGTTGTTGTTATTATTATCATTATTATCATTATTATTATTATTATTATTATTATTATTATTATTATTATTATTATTATTATAAGAAGGCTTAGCATTAGTAGGCTCTAGTACAAATATTTTTGTTTTTCATCTACAGTAATTATTTATGGATATATATTGATTTTTATTTTAAGAAAAAAAAAACTAATCTTGGTTTAAAAGCTTCCGCCTGTTTGTCTCAGAGAAACCGAAGCGAAGGCCCATTCTCTCCTTTGCCGTTGCCTTCAGGTTAGTCGTGGGCTACACCACCCGCCGTGGAATAGACAATAAACAAGCCATTATCGGACTTTTAATAAACTATGGCCTGTCAGGATGTCAGATAAGCGGCCAGGACGAAAGAGTGGAGACAGTATGCATTTCAGCGCCCACATCCGAAGATTTACAATCCGGGTCCACAAGTGAGAATCGGGGTTTCCTGCGGTGCATACGGGGGAGGGGGGGGGGGGGGGGGTATCCGCACTGGACACTTAGCGACCCTGTCCTTGCTTAAACAGAAATAACCTCTCACACTGAAAAGTTGTTCATACCGCTTCTGTTCTATGTTTTATGGTTTTGCCATTTCATTTGCATATATTATTTAGGGGTCTTTTATTTTTACCTGGTGAAAAATCAGTATGTTGCTTATGACGTTTTGTATGCTTTGTTTTGTCTGCTTCACATTCAATCAAACACAACAATATGAGATTTCTACCAGTGTGTACGCTATAGCCTACACCCAACTAATAATGTAGTTAGTTCTGTTTTCTGAATTGAAGGCACCTGCAAGCTTATCTGGTGCATATACGCATACCTGATGTTACATATTTTAACGTCTGTTGATGGTTTCTGGTGGCAGATTCTCACGTCCATTGTAGGTCTGTCCATAGGCTACAATGCCAGTTCTATTATCCGAGCGGTGATAATGGAACTGAACATATTTGCACCTCTTGCATCGCAGTATGCTTGAAACTGCGGAGGTAAATCACAGTCAATCCGTTGATGCAGATTTTGCGTCCAGCGAGGAGTCTCCAGGCAATTTGACTGTAAGGTCGTTCCTTCTATTGATCTGGTTTTGAAGGAAGGGCCACGGAATACTGCACAGAGCCATGAATTAAGTCTAAAATAGAAACGCGAGACAAATGCTGGACACATAATTGCGCCTAACCTACACTTTTATGAGTGTTGATAGAGCCGGTGTCGTTTTAGCTTTGTTTCTATTAAATTGATGCTAAATTGCTCCGCTGAATCATCTGGCTTGTACATGATATTAAGTCACGAGTTGCAGACTACAGAAAGGCTACGAAAACATAGCTTAAGCTATACAATAGTCTGTACATTACAGCTAGAATGAGTTCATATTACTACACCCAGTTCATATTATACCTAGTTCTGGCTTTGGTGCAAAGCTGTGGGAAAATTGTCCTGATTAAATCGATCCTCTTGCAATGAAATGCCCCCCCCCCACACACACACACACTTAAAGTGCGCATAAATTTTCACCGCATTCGGTGTTCTGACGTTCACCCCACAATTCTTTAACTATTGTCGCATTCTGCAGATGATAGTTAAAAGAATCAACAACATCTCACCACATAACCTCGCATTCCATGTTTGCACACTTAAACTACTGTCTGTAATGAGCTGTTGCATATGAAAATTGTACATGCATCAGTTGCTGTAAGTGTGTCTGACTAGTAGCTACAAGCTGCCCTGTACTGTCCTGACTGAACAAACGCGTTTAAATTGCCTGATCAAAAATTGGTGTGGTCTATAGAACGCTTAAGTGTGATTGGTCATTTGCTGTCTTTGTCGACACACAACGAATGTAGGCATGCGTGTTAGTCAGCTGTACGTGGTGAAGGGTGAGCTGTTGATGGGAAAGGTGGTGTTGTTGCAGTGGGGGGAGAGCGGGGAGGGGGCTGTGTGTGTTGGGGGAGGCTAGTCTGCTTTATGTTGTTCCCGCTGCACCGATGGAAAGGAGAGACCTGGGAATGGAAATCGATACCGATTCAGAGGGAGTCAGATCAACCTTAACAATGTATAGCGCAGACACTCTATATCCCAATCACACGCACACGCGCGCGCGCACACATACCTGCGGGTGGCAGAGAGACGAGACGCTACTGCGTGGCGTGACACGTGAGAGCAGTTCGTTTGATTCCATTGCTGCAACCTTCAAACCTCAAATGCCAGCTCGACTTTTAGATTGCACGCGGACATTTACGTAGAACTGACACATTGTACTTGTAACTGAAATTAAATAAATAGCCGAATGGGATACAGCATTTCTTTAGAATCCCGAGGATGAAGCGCCTTCTTCAATTCGCCTTCGTCACACACACACACACTTGTTGGGAGTTCGTCGATGTTAATGTTGTTTATATCAGTATTTACCGCGCGCTTTGCTTTAAGCTTTGCTTACCGAAGAGCGACTGTGTAACCGCAGCCACACAGTTCTCCCCCTCCCCGTCTTCGCCACTCGCCTATCAATTATTAAAGTGGGTATCGATCATACTGCTGGCCTGCCTCTACCTTCCAGTCCTGAAAACGCCAGGTCTCGTGGATCCTGAACTGTCTGGCTGTCTGGAGTGTGTTGTCTGTGGAACAGCGCGACTGACTCCAGTGGCAACGATGATTATCTCAGTCACATTTGCGCGCATTATTTCTCCAACAAGTAAGAGGCGAGGACGCCGTTAATACTTAAGACCTTCGGGCTGTTGATGAGTCGAATTGTGTGCGCTGTTAGCGGGGAAAACTAGCTAAAAAAAAAAAAAACCCTGGGTATCATGAGGCGTTGAGGAAGCCTCCATATTCCAGACAGAGTGTCGCCCTGGTAAACACACTTCTGCAGGGTTTCCAACTGTGGTCTCTCCATTTGCCGTGAGATGTGTCTGGGTAGCGTGACAGCGTGAGACAGTCCCATAAGCGTGTCTGACACCAAAAGCGTTAGTTAGCAACCCCGTTCTGTCTTACACTTTGACCTCCGCACCTCACACATCCCCTATGGCATTCGTTCAAACGTATGGTACTTCACAGCTTCCGAAAGCGACATTTTCAATGTTATCACATAAGGTGTGTGAAGTGAGAAACATATATATATATATATAAACACTGGAAGAACTTTCTTCAAATGTTCCTGTTCTGGAAATGGCAAATAGCCCTGAGTTCGAGAGATCAAGACCCGGCTAACTGCATGTTTGGTGAGTGACCCCAGCGAACCGCAGCGAACTGCGGTGATACTACAGAAATATATCCGCAAAAAGCCGTTAATTTGTTTTCGAAAAATACAAATTACATGTTTGTTAAATCAGACAGCCGGTACGCTATGAAACGACATAGGTTATCAAAAGCGTCAAAGTCTATAGACAGTGTGCATAGTCGTTAGGCGGATACTAAAATCTGGTGGTACCAGAACAAGAAATATCATTACATGACTAATATGCACTTGCTTTGTGATGTATTTGTGTTTGGGGGGTAGGTGGGGGTGGAGGTCCATCGAGGTTCGGCTGATATCGATCTCCTATTTACTGAGCCAAGCAAATCCACCAGGATGGAGCACCGCGATGCATGATGGTCCGTGAGGCCAGAGGGGAATTGGATTGGGAGGGGGTGGGGTGATGCTTCCACGGTTCCAGGCTCTCCAAACAGAAATAAGGGGGAGAGCGAGAGAGCGAGAGAGAGTGTGTGTGTGTGTGTGTGTTTGGGGGGGGGGGGGGGGCGGCAAACGAAAGGCAAATCTGAAAAAGGCCTTGCCTCTGTACAAATTCCTCTCGTGAGCAGATATTTGTGTTGAAATGTGGGAACAATGGAACTTCACGAATATACATTTGTCACGGCTGACATTTCCACCTCATTTGTTCTCGTTTGCTTCCTTTTAATAAAGTGCTTGGTAATTAATAAGATGCAGGCTAGTTCTATTATTGTTAATGGACGTAGGCTAGTTCTTTATACATTTTACATTTAAAACACTAAAATATCACCTATTTATCCCGTCATTTTGCATTCTGCATTCTGTAGCATACTATATAGGCTAATGGTCGATTATGTACATAGGCTACGTACCACTATTGGCAAAACAGTGAGATCTTGTCTGTAAATCGTGCCGTTTTCGTAGACAACTACAAATGCGCGTGCGTAGGTTATTGTTTGTATCGGTGGGCAGATTGCACACGCCCGCGCAAAGATTATATGCGTTTTTTTTTTGTTGTTGTTTTTTTTTTTGCCTATTTAGGACGAGATTTTTATTGGAGATTCCAACAAGTGCAGTCAGGAATGCAAACCGTTGATGCAACGTCTACCTCGAGCCGCAAAACGGCGGTCCATCGATGCAGGCAGACAGACGGACAAGCGTAGGCCTACTGAGTCAAATGTATAACCCTCCGGGAGAGGGTAATAACGTCTTCTCTCAATTGCCCTCCTCTGTTCATTCTAGCATGTGTCTGAAACAAAGCGTTGGAGGAGGTATGTTTACACAGATCCCGGCTGATTGTATAACCGAATCCTCGGAGGACATATTGTGAGTGATTCTGCCGTACAGTCTCCTACAGAGGTAACACAATCTCAGCCGAGAGAGAAGGGTTTTTTTCTGGTTTTCCAGTCCACCATTATTTTCTCGTTATGGTCACCCAGAATACCCCCCCCCCCCATCTCTCTCTCTCTCTCTACCACCACCCCCCTTTCAGTGAGAGTCCTATGGGAGAGAGTGCTGAGGCGGAATAATTGATAGACGCACTGGCTATCCTTATCGATCACTACGTTATTGACCCGACCAAATACATTGAGATGGAGTGTGGAATTCAACACAGATGCAGAGACGAATGGTTTTTCATGGTTAATGCAATCTTTAAACGTTTCTCTCGGCATGCCGGCATCCCTTTCTGGGCCGTGTCTTGTTGACTGTTTACAGTGCTGTTTTTCCGTCTACAACGCACCTTCGGTGTCATCCTTCTGTTTATATTTTACCTTTGTATCGCGTGGGCGTACGCCATCGCCACTGTCCCTGCTAATACTGTTTTTCAACTTTGACGAGAGCCCCCCTGCAGCTGTGGTTCGGCGACAGGCTGTAGGCTTACCCCGTAGGTTTACATCGATTCGGACCATGCCCAGCCGCCCACAGAACTGTCAACAATTACGTTCATTGATAAATAAATCGTCTTTATTTACACGATTGAACCAACGGTAGAGTTTCAATACCATCAAATTGCATCACGCCATTATTTTGTAATGTTTTGATTGCAAGAGAAGAATATTGCCGACACTACTCACGTGTTCATTTAAACTGACGACAATGCTAATAGTGATTCTAACGCAACTCCAATTTGTTATTTTGTTTTGACGGTAAATAGCAGAACCCTATTATTCACGGTTACTGCAACCATATGGGGCCACTTGCAGTCAAAGTCCTTTAATTAGTTGTTATAGTAACCTGTTATTCTGTCACCGGGCGGTCCAGAATTCCATCTCGCTTCTTCCCAAAACCGCACCAGAAGTGTGAATACAAGTGTGATTAACTTCGCTCCTGATAATCTTGTTAAAAGCAACATTAACCGACCAAAGCGACGCACGTGACCCGACCCAGAGACCTCTTAAATTTCTATTTACACGGTTGTCAGGGCGGTTAGCACTACCACTTTCGCCCGCTGTTCCACGCGGACCCATTCCGTCACATCTGCACGAACAATGGATTCGTTCAGCACAGGTGATTAATCCACTCTCCACCCACAGCACGCGCTCTTACGCGCCGGCGCGCGCACACACGCACGCCTGCAAGCACACACACACGCACGCATACACACACACACCTTACCTGTGGATTTTTTTTCTGCTGTTACTCCGACACTGCCATTCATACATTAGCCTAGGCAGGCAAAGGAATTGATTTTTTTTTGACTGTGATGAATTCGGAATAGTAATTTGAATTTATTGATTGAGGTAGCCATGCAAGTATGGACAGCCTACCCCCTTTGAAACGCAACCCCCATCGCCTTCTTCTAACCCACATGCGCTCGGGGATAATAGCAAATTTAAATGCAATAAGTAAAATGTAGCCCCGACCATCTGCATACCATATTCATTTGTCATTTTGTCCAAATGCATTTTGTATGGAATCGCTGACAGCACAAGGGCTACTCACACGCCGGCACCGAGTCACCAGTTCGAACCTTTTCGGCACAGTCGACAAGGCCGACGAGACAATTATATTTACCGACCCCCCAAAAAAAACAACGAAATAAAGGAACTTCATTTGTTTTCCCATTATGCTCATGGTAATAAACGATAACAATAAATACTAGGCCTACTACTACTAGGCCTACCACTACTACTACTAATACTACTTCTAACAACTAACAATAATCTAATTATAATACTTATTATTATTATTATTATTATTATTATTATTATTATTATTTTACAAATGCAAAGTATAATCTATATGTCAAACTAAAACACAAATATGTAATTTTATTAGCGATTTTAATGTGTGCCTAAGCACACACGTATACACAAACAAAGAGAGAGATACCTACATACAGACATTCTTACACACACACATACATACATACATACATACAGTTAAGACCATGCCAGGCATGTGCCCGCATACATGCCTCTCGCCTTACTGTATACTGATGAAGAACCAACGGCTAGATGCTTTTTATTGTGGTGACCAAGATATAAAAGCCTGCAGCCCAATTAGGTTTAACAGCAACGGTACTTAAAGAGACAATTGTGGAGTGTTTAAATCTTTATTTACCAGAACCCCTGTAAATGCGCAAAGGAACAATTTACATTCCATTAAGTGCTTTTCAATAGAGCATTGACTGGAACTAAAATATGCCACTATACCTGGTTAATTGAACCGTCCGCTGAAATACGGCATATAGAAATAATGTGTGACGTAGTTTTGCAGTGAGCAGAGCTGAGTGGTCGAAGAAGGGAGAAGGCCATCGCAGAAAATACACCGAAAGTGTCATTGATTCCCATAGGCACCCCCCCCCCTCCCCCAGCACCAGCTTAACTCCAATTCTTTGTGAATATTTCGCAAATTTTCTGTAATCTCTACCCATCTGTTTGTTTTTCGTCGAATGTTTCACAGACATTAATTAATACTCTTAACTCGTGTCCGGGGTCGAGCAATACATTGCACGAGATCAGTTTTGAACAGATGATAGCATTATCTACAATTTGACTCATTAGCCTACTCGCTTGCATGCTCACCATTAAAATATTCCATGACGTATTTCAATTTTAAGTTACAATTTATGAGACTGATCACAGGCAATGGCAACATACATTGTCAACATACATCAATATGTGTGTTTTACAAATATCGAGTTTCAAATTCGTGCATTGCAGCTAGTCCTATGAAGTTTTCAGGTTATGTTAATAGTTTTGCAACGGGTACTGTTCAATTACATACTGCACTGCCCTCAATATAAATGCTTTCGTAAACGACTCTGTAGCCAGAGAACGACTCTGTAGCCAGGCCTATACTGTGGAATAGTCCACAGTATAGGCCCACAATATGCAACACATCAGCCACTCATGTAGCATCCAGTGGGTAAGACTGGGTGTAAATCAATTTTTAATAGTCAATTTGATACTCAATTATTTTGATCTTTAACATATATGGATTTCCCGGTTTTTCGCACATAAATCTATAGATGCTATGTTAAAAATCGATTGTTTAAGAAATATCTTTTCTGGGAATGGATTTGTGTTGGGGAGTTTAGTCTGTTGATGTTGTTGGCCCTGGCCTATGGGAATTTAGTGAAATTCTGAAACCAACAAACAAAAACAGACTTTTTTAATGTTCAAATCGTGTTAGCAGGCATAACTCATGGCATACACCTGTAAACCTGAACATTTTAAACACTGATTATCAACACTGAACGTTTTGTTATAAAACTATTCCGGGGCTGTAATCATTATGCATGCAATATCATTATGGATAATTACAAATAGGTTGAATGCACGTGGCTTCTCAGTTAGTCAGTTTATACAATTCATTAATTGTTTAAAACATATTTAAGTCATGCGCAATACTGATTGTGCGCGCGTGGATGACACAAAACTTACGGTTTATACAGTGGGTAAAATGAAAAGGACAAAAGCCATAGAGTGTGTTAAACTGGCTTTCAGATCCGAATCGATCATTGATCAGTATACGCTACTTTAAAAAGGGACGCTGGACACTGAAGTATCGATCAACGGAAGGTCACGCGCCCCTGACCTAACTCCTAGGGCTGGCGGCTCAGGTTCAGATTGTTTGCGCCTCGCCACGAAGACAGGAGATGCTGGGGCCCACGAGAAAAAGAGGGGACATGCTTGAAATACAAATATGACCTTTAGAATCAAGATTGCAAAACGCACACCGATTCTCCCAGCCACCAGCAGACAAGGTCTGTGCAGGCGCCTTTGACAGAAAATCGTTGATAACTACGAGCCTTTTTTTTTCGATTGCGTAACGTGTAATGGCACTGCTTATTGTGATTTTAAAAGAAGCGAGAAATTGTTTATAAATACTCGTAACTGAAATGGCATAAAATTTCAGGTTGCTTTCCCCTCCCTGCCATGCACATTTTATGTTTCTCATATTCTCTCCCAAACAAAGAAGCTCCCGCAGTTCCTTTGTTTCGCCTTTGCCTCCGCGCGAACTGCAACCGACACGCTCGTGAAATGTGGATTGATAGCATATTGCCCACAGTACAGTATTTTAACCATTGCATGACCGCGGTGCAATGCAGTTCTCCGAGGGGTGGGGGTGTGGGGGGGGGGGGGGTGGGGTGGGGGGGTTGTTGAGATACAGAAATGATGATTGTGACTGACCAACCGTGAAAATGTAAAATGAAACTTTAAGTAAACTTTCTAGTTTACGGTAGATCACCAGGTCACTCCCTGAGTGTCTCCGGGTAAAAACATTGTTTTATTTCACAGTTATTTACGCTGATTCTCCCTATACTTTTTTTGCCTCGGAAGCAAGTTCAGAGCATCTCTCCTCGCACTCACCCGCTAGTCTGAGAGCTGACATGCGCTGAAACTCCGGCTCTTGCAGCCACTTCCACATCCGTCGGAAGGTCTCCCTGCCGGACTTGAGTTTACTCCACGGTTTGGGGTTACGCAGCAGGTCAGACAGGGTACCCTGGGAACGACACAAGATCCGCTGGGCGAAGATGGCCTGCGGGATGCTGTAGCGTTTGAGCTCCGCCGTTATCCGCTGCGCCACCTCCTTGGTGTTGATCTCTTCCACCTGCCCCGACCCGCCGCCCTGCCCGCCCCCCGCGGTCTGCCGGTCCCTCTCAGAAAGCATGGACCCGTTGGCCTGAGAGTGCGGGTGGCCGTGGTGGTGCATGCCGTTTAGAGTTGACATCATGCCGGCCCCGTGACCCCCTAAACCCCGGGCCAAGTGCTCCTCGCTCCGGGACAGCATGGCTGCGTGGGACTCGAAGCCCCCCGGGCTGAGCATCTTGTCATTTGAGAGATGGGTGCCGGGGCCGTACGCGGAGAGAGTTTGCTGAGAGTTGTGCAAAGAGCCAAGGCCGTTGGAGAGCGGCGAAAGCGGCTGCCCCATGCCGGACATGTCTTTCGGGTAGTGGCCGTACAGGTTGCTCATTGAGGCTAGACTCCTGTCGTCCCGCATGAGCGTAAAGCTTCCGCTGACGTTGCCGGCGGTGAGGCGCTGATGTGCTGGGTGGTGATGCGGATGCGAGTGGGGATGGTGGTGAAACTTATCCGAGACGGTGGAGATGGGGGGCAGGTGCTGCAGCGGTGTCAGCGTGGTGTAGGTGCTGCTCAGGCTCATCCCGGAGTCGCACGACATGGTCATCGCGGGGTGAAGGGGACCGGACAACGTGTGATCTGTCCGGTACTCCCCGGCCCCTTCCAGAATCGAAGCCATGCTGGACACCATCGCTGACCGTCCGTGCGACACCAAGTTCCGATGCGATGTCGAGGGCTGCCGTCCGTGAGGAGAGCTCATCAAGTCGCCCGTTTGATGAGAGTGAGATACGCCGTGTAGATTCCCAATGTTTTCCATTGTAAGTTCCATCGTTGAAAGAATCTTTATTTCCACCTCCCTCCCTCCTCTCTCTCTCTCTCTCGCTTTCTCTCTCCCTCTCTCTCGCTCCCTCGCTCCCTCTCTCTCTCTCTCTCAGACACACACACGCACACTCCTCCTTTCTCCTTTCCGACCGATAAATTTCAAACGATTTCAAAGCCAAGCCATTGATTGTAATAGCTCCTCCACAGTCAATCCAGCATGATTTCACGAGATGTTTCACTTCGTCCGAGAGAGAACTGCGCCTCAAACCAACGTACGCTCGTATGATCTCGGTGGCAGTACGCGCTTGTACCTCATTCGCAATAGACCAGCGCTCCCACAGAAGCCTTAGCAGCAGGCTGCTGTCAGTGTGTATGTTTGCGCGCGCGCGAGTGTGCTTAATATGTGACTGTGCGTGCGCATGTATGCGCGCACTGTATTCTGGTCCTGAAAGCACACAGACCGCGCGGACAGACAGGGCAGAAACCCGTCCTGTCTAGGTAGCCTACTCTATCCGCACGACTGCGCGATCGACTGAACAGGCACAGAGTGCGATTACTTTGAAAACAGATAACAGTCGTGTTTTCCTTCATAATCAATTTTAAAATACACAATTTGGTAACAGCTAAAACAGATAAGATATAACAGCGATTGTAAAGTAGTGCTTTGAACACAATCCATGGTCTCTGAGCATTTTAAGTTTACTATATGTCTAGAAATCGTCTTGGATTAGTGACGCGCTGCAAGAGGGTTTCCCTGATAAAACCTTAACCTGGCGCCTGAATATCAACATGAATCCTCACAGTTAATAAGTAATTTACTTGCCAGACACGATTGAAGTATATTTCATGTCATGCTGCATGTATTGTCAAGAGTTATTTTACCATCATCAGTTCGTGTTTTTTTCGTTTGTTTTGATTTAGTGTCAACATTTAATTCCCCTCGCCATATCCTAATATTAAACAGGATCAAATAATAGACAACCCTCCTCTGCCAATGACTCTCAACTGAATGCAAGTGTTTTGTTTTTCCATAAGTGCAGCGAGTTCATTCATCGTCACTCACCAAATTTCTTTTGGGAAGAACATTACGCAGCATCTAATTAAAAATCAGAGTTAAGGAGACATGTTGATTACGTCCAGGTCAGAGCCCTTCAAGGTGGAATAGCTACCGCTCAAATGTCTACCCTTAAATTGTAATTATTCGAGAAACCTCAACGTAATCTGCTGTGCAGTGGCCTCTTCCATGTGTCCCTTGTTTAATACGTTCGCACAATAGGCTGAGCCTAGTAGATAATGATTTTCCAAGAGATTCTGAATAACCTACCCTAAAGAACCAAAAATAGTATAGCCTATGGCCATTCTTACAATAGTCTTTTTTATCCATGTTCGTGATTTGGAAAAAAATAACACAAAATAGCAACCTCATAGTCTGCGTCATCATATCAATGATTAAACCTTAGCTTACACCTAGGAGTAAGTGGTGTAAGTTCCACCATGCTCAGTACGCTGTAGACCTAAGACCTAAGCATTTCCAGGAAGCCATCGCGACTGCTTTTGCAAAGGGCAGGACTTCAATGGCTTAAGTCACATGACAAAAAATAAATAGTTAAATAAATAAAAAAACAAAGAATAAAAATAACACAAAACCGTGCTTACATTGTGTTACACTGAGTGTGTTACACAACCAGCCACTATGACTAGCTGGTACACTGACAACACATAGGCCTAATACATGGAAGTTTCAAAAGTAGGCCTATGCTAGATTCATTTTAAATATAAATATCACCTATTGCCAGGCGTTTTATTTCCTAATATATGGGCTTACAATATCAGTTAATATATTTTCTCCGTCATGAAAATGCTGGATTTAAGCCTTTCTATACCAACAGCTAATGTCTATGAATTGATTCAGTATGGAAAGCAGACATTTTTTACTGAAACACTGGCCGACGTATCCTATCGTCAATAACAGATTGCGAAAAAGAACATTATATAAAATTGAAGAATGTCAAATGCATATGTGCATGGTTAATTGAAAAATAATCTCAAATAGCGCGCGGTAATTTCCCATAAATGGGCTACAATGAGAATTAGGCTTTACGCTTTGTCGTATTAGTACTCAGGCCGTTGAACATATCAGCGAGGAAGAATACACACAGGAAATACTCATAAAGAAACAATAAAAAAAGATGTGAGCAAATAACTTACTCGGCAATGCCCTTATTTCGGCAACATTTTCAAGCATCATTGCATATTCATCTTTGTGCATTCAGGGAGTTTGTCAGAAGATGTTCTGAATTACAAACCGAAAGAATATAAGTATGGAATTAACAAACGAGAAAGAGAATAAACATATTTGCTGATATCATATTAATAACGTCTCGTCCAGCATGGTTTTGTGTTAAGGTCCAAGCGAAACGCAAACAACGATTCAAGTATTAGCACAGGCACATCTCTTACAGTGATAAATAGATGGTAGTGAAAAACACCTCCTAGGCCTGCTGCTATACGAAGTACGATTTACTACTTTCACTCTTGATAATATTAAATGACTTTAAAGTTTAACGTATTTAAATTTAAATTGCAGGCATATGTTGGTGCCTGGTTCAATCGCTGGCTATCACGTGAAAACACGCAGATTTTATATAAATTAACGATTTTTAAATATACAGGTAGTGCAAAGGAGTAGGGCCTACACAGCAAAATGTCCAGTGTTAATTCAACTCTTACAGTGTTAATTCAACTCTTTAAGATAGTATTGATAAATACAGATGAGCACTCTGGGATATAGGACCAAATGTTATCTATTAAGAGATGAATTAACAGAGTTGAATTAACACTGGAAATGTAGGTGCGTACGCTAGTCCCAGGTAGCCTACCTGTTCTCCCCACCGTCTAAACTTCTCCTTCATTCTGTTTTCTGACCTGTGGTTGTGCTGCCCCCTGACGTCACCTGGGGTCAGCAATCCTAATTCATCAGTGTCAGTGAATGTATAGATCAGGTGGTTCATCGATAATGCAGCGGGAGAACGTACAGGAGCCGCTGGGTCACGAGCGCACGGGGGTTTGGAGCAATCCTATGTTCCCACAGATATTTAAAACAAATATCAAATTACCTGCTTCATATGTTGTGTTCAATACATTTGTTAAGACGGATAGAAAGTCAAAAGGATGTCAAGGCCTAGTCCTTAAAAAAATCGGACAGTTTCCCCAATACGGAGTTTGCAGGTCTCACAGCTTCTGAAGAGAACTGAGTTAAACTGAGCCAATGCAGTTTTCTAAAGGATGGGATCCAGTAGAATTGCGAGTGTTCATGCATTATTCTAATGCACTCCACTTCTGTTCCCCGCTCTAAATAAGGCGCCTGCTATGTGATGACAATGCAATGTTATTTTTCACTAGTTCGGGCAGATAAATGGGCAATGGTATTGAGAGCCAAAAAGTAAAAAATAAATAAAATAAAATCCGTAAGATGGGACAGGCGATTGTTTTTTTTTTTTTGTTGTTGTTTTTTGCACTTGTACTATCATCTTGATGTTGTAGCTCTTTATCATCTATAGTAATCATGCTTCGCTTCTAGTTTGACTTGCCGTAACTTTACTTAGTCGACTCCTACTGCGTGAACCAGACTTGATGTTCATGACGAGGGATAACTGATAATTTATGAGAATTGTTTCGTATCAGACCTGTTTTCTGCAGTTGTAGCTGCCAAATAAATGTAATCTAATTAAATCTAAAAGACTCTGCCTTTATTTGAACGAATAATACAATCACTCATCAAATCACACGCACCTCTGCATAGACTAGGCTAGCGCAGAGAATCATTGGGAGTCACAGCTTTTTTGGCTTTCTTGGATTTGATTGATTTTAATTAAAAATCTAATTTCTTTCATGAACAGGCTAATTCAGAGAGAGAAAAAAGAAGCATTTTGGGTTTTGCGGCAGAATATTAAACCTCTGCCCATTTTTAAACAATTAAAAAGGTATTTTTTAAGTATCGCGATAAATGTTGCGAGCTGTAATGAGAAAAAAGTGATGATGGTGGCAATTGTTAGCTACTATTAGGCCTCCTACTAACGATAATGATTATATAAACTATGAATACTGTCGGTTAATCAGTGTATATCCTTGTTTTCGTGCTTATGATACGAGTTAGAAACAAAGGCATAACTCTCCACTAATTTATTTTCACGCGCCGGTGTGAACTGTTTCAGCTTGGAATCCCTAGGCATGACCGTCTTTCCAGAGAGACAGCTGCCTCCCATTGATCTCTCTCTCTCTCTCACCCGCGCGCACACACACGCACGCACGCGCAGACACGTAAAAACACGCGCGCACACACACACACTGCTTACCAACTGCTTAGCTGGACAGACATAGAGCGATAAACGTTGGTGGGTACAAGCGAATTTCAGGCACATTCATAAGGTACGTATTTGCCAAGGACTTTTCGAAATCCCAGCCAATTTCCAAAATGTTGCCCTCTTTAACGCCCAAGTGGAATACGGTGCCAACGGGGCAACAGCGGTGTCTGCTTGGGTTAATGTCCTTCTATCGATCCAAACAACCACTGCTATCGGAAATGAATTACTGGAGCCAACAGCGAATCTGTCATTTCCCCACAGCGGGGCAGCGAGCAAGTCTTATTGGACGCCATGTTGATGGATGTTAACTTTCATCCTCTCTCGGTGCTAATTCATACGGGTTCGCAGAATTGGAAATCAAAAAGTGTGAACAAAATTAAATAGAAATAAAACTTTAGGTGCCCAGAAGTGTAATTTCAGGATAATGCCCATTTGGATATTACATGCACAAATGAATATACTAGCAGTTCTAATGAAATGTATACAGTGTGTTTTATATCTGATTATCTGCCAACTTGATAATGTTTAAAAAGTTGATGTAAATACGTTTGTCCAAACCCTCGCCAATCATTCTGATTTAGTGATTTTATTTATTGTCTTGGTGTTTCCTGGTGACGCCGTCGAGTTATATAGGCCTAGATGTCCTATGCAATTTAATACACATTATAGGTCTTCAAAGTAGTATTTTGGAACATGTAAGGTTAATATTGAATAGGAACATCTGTGTCTTTGTAACACGGTAGGCTACAGAAACTTTAGGGCTGTGTACAATTTTGTATGATAAGTCCAAATAAGAAACTCTGGAACTCGCTTTATTAAAATGCATGATTCATCGTTTCTTTATGTTTTATGTTTAGACGTTCAATATTCCACAGGCCTATATATATATATATATATATATATATATATATATACACACATTTGCAGTCTATGGAACTTTATAAGTGGCACGAATAGAAATAGTGTGATCGACTTAGTTAGGCCATTCATCTCTAAAATGTGCCCCAGCAAACGCGGTTAAATTGATTGCACCTTTACATCAATTTGTCCCAAAAGTTTGTTTAGAACGTTTTGTATGGTGGCTCAACCCATTTTTGTAAAAATGCATTTCAGTCAGACATGCATGATCAACTCCACTCGTTGGCAAAGACAAGACCATTTGTGAAGCCAAATTATCTCCCCCCGCTATGTTTATTGTAAAAAGTGAATTACCCTAACTACTCGATTCAAATAGAAGCTGCCACTAACAGTTATTTGCAACTTAACATTTAATTTCTAAATACCTTTCCCTCGCAATCTGCAAACCTATGGGGATGTACAATTAGAGTATATTGTAGGCCCAAAAGAAGACCTCAGCAAAGATTTTAAAAGCTCCATCTTTTGTCTGTCTTTATATATATATTTTTAAGTCTTGTTGTTCAAATGTCAAAGCAGAACATAAATCCGGCAACCTTTTAATTTTTTATAGCAGTTTTTTTTAAAAGGTGTGACATTAAGTGAAATGTCAACAGATTCCCTCGAATACTCGCTATCCAGTTTATCTGTATAGGCACGCAGGAGTTCAGTGCTGTATAGGCCGACAGGGAGCCGAGTATCTGAGACTTTCGTCATGTCTTCTCAGATTCAGCCATTTTTTAAAACGCATTATCAAACGACATTTTTGAAAACTAACCTACATGTTCTTTCCAGTCTGATTATTCGATGGTGAACGGTAAGTATATATTCTACTTTGTTTTCGGCGTTCTTTTTTTCTAATAAACATAAAATAGCAATTAATAATTTCCCAGTCAAGAATCGCCTATACTCACAGAGCACACTTTTGGTGAATTCTGAATTTATAAACACATTACATTTACAAACACACCAAAAACACTGTTGCTGTTGATACTCAAATGAAATACTACCACGTGTGAAGTTTCAAATTTTTTGAAAAATTTTTGATTGAAATTTTTTAAATCATATTTCTCTTGGTTAGGAACGTATATGCCGAGCGTGACCCGTGTCATTAACTTTGGCTATTGTCTGTCTCGGCCACAGGCTACACCTGTCTCCACAAGTGCCTAAAACTTTGTGAAGTCTGTGTTTCTATGAGCATTTTAATGTAGGCAGGCTATTGTATTTCACGTACGTTTGGGAAAATGTGTTAATAAATATATTTCTGTGCCATTGCTTTTTGCATATTTTAGACCCAACAGCGAAAAAAAATGTTAATAAGCTCCTCTATGCCGCGGCCCAGATTAAATATTAACGCTGTCAATAATAGCGGAGTGTCTGAGGGAAGCCGCATAGACGCAACCCTTTATTGTGCATTAATAACTGATGGGAGGTCGGTGGCTACAGCATCATCGACCACGTTAATCCCCGCTTCGCTTCTCGCCAAAAAACCTCGCTCAGGCACGGCTCACGCCACGTTAAATGACCGCAGGGATTCCGGGTTATTAACTCTCTGAGTGCTGCTTAACTTGTCCCGAAAAAAAAAAATGTAAGAAATACCAATAGCGTCACACTTTTGGGATATTCCAGGTATCATTATTCCGTCTTTGTCTGCTTTTTGGAAAGGAACGTGCTTAATTGATTTAATTAAGATCAACCACACGTAAATGAATTTCATCGGCTCTGTGTTGCTTCTTGTTTCCACAGATGCCAGTGTAGGCTGCACCAACACGAACCGACGGAATGTTCTTCTAGAATGTTGAGGAAGCCTATACTTTGCGGCAAATGGCGTCTCGTTTTTTAAAAGAAATCTGCAATTCTGAAACCCAGAACAAAAGTAAACACCTGGATTAATTTGTTTCACCAGTGTTCAACTGTGATTGATGGTAAATAGCTGGCACGTTAGAGGTACAATTCACAGTTCCATTGGTATGTGTTCAAATTGCATAAGAATCTAAATCTGTGGATGCGTAAGTTTGTAACACGCAGATGTAATGCACTATTCACAGGTAATGGTTGAAGTGAGACAAACTACTGTATAACACAGGCACTAGGGACTGTTATGACATAGGAACATTATTTCTTAACACAAACCAATGCAATTTTTTTTTGTGTGGAAAAGATAAGGAGCCAATAAAAATAAGAAATTATTCAAACCACGTGTCCAATTCTAAAAGAACATAATTTGGATTTTCTGTATATGCAATATCTTGAATACTGGTTCTGGCAATTGATCCCTGAATATCCATAATGTACAAGTATTCCATTGCTAATCGCACAGAAATAGATAACACTGTTCTTGAAGGAGAGTATCTGGTATGGAGAAGGTTAAAGAGGTAAACAGTCATGTATACTCGACCCCTGGGTAATGCTGCTCTTGAAAACGTATGGATACAGCTGGATATATACCGAAGCAGTGCAGGTTAAGTACTGTGTTCAACGGTACAACAGCAGTGTCCTATCCGAGAATTGAACCTGAAACCTTTAGGTTACAATGCAGGCCCTTACTCATTATACTACACTGCCGCCCAGCCGTCCTAACTTCTCACCTGCCTCCGGTCATTATGATGACCCTTTTCGACACCTTCTCTGGGCACACTCTCAGAAAAAAAGGGGTTCTTTGGCTTGTCTCAATGGGAGAACCCCATTTTAGTTTTCTAATGCACCCTGTTATGTGAAATGTGTGAGAGATTGAACCCAGACTGAACCTTTTTTTTTTGTCTGACAAAGAATGCTAGAACCAGGATTTCCCTGTGAGGACACAGAGCCTTTAGGAACCCTATTTTTTTTGGAGAATGTAAGACACGGGGACATCTGAAACTCCACACAGTCACTGATGTCCTTGGTAACCACCTTTTTTCCTTTTCCTGATTGGACAGGACAAAAACAGGTATAGACAAGTAAAATCATATCAAGGATGCCTATTCAAAAAAAGTTTTACATTGTATTTATATTATTATTATTATTATTATTATTATTATTATTATTATTATTATTATATGTAATTATTTATTAATTTATTCATTTTTACACAAATTAAAACAGAGTTCCAAAACTTCAACCCCAAGATACAGCCTTACGAAAGGCACTATCCAAATTTTTTTATAATTAACCCTTTGAAGAGTAGGTTTTTTGGAATGTCTTCACAAAATTCTAAGGCAGTGTTCTAGAACTCCATTGCTTTCAATTAGTTGTAGTGATTCGTACATCAGCATTAGAATGTTCGATTAAGAACATTTTAATTACATATTTGTGATCTTAAAGGGTTCATTTCAAGAAGACACTTTTTTTCATAATTTACACATGTTTTGTTAATGTTAACAGCCCCCCAAATAATTTTATTATATACTTTTAAGAAGTAACACTATTAAATTGACTTTCACCAGTTATGGATGACCTGCAAGATAGAAAATCAAACTTCTGTATTTTGCAAAACTCCATCTATAATTTTTAAAAGTCTTGATTCAACAACTGCAATATTTTTTGCAAGAAAACACTCCTATTCGACTCCAGTATTTCATTATGCTTGCAACTGTCCTAAATAATTATTCTGGTGATTCTTTGAACATTTTTCAGTGTGAAGGAAATGAGGGAATTCCATGTAAGTAACCTGTGGTATGGTTAAAAAGAAAAATTTATGACATTCACATAATTTTAATATGCTGCATGCCAATTAATGCCCATGTTCAAAAGTAATAATACTTGAACCACATTCTATATAATATTAAAGGACACCTATGATGAAGTACTGTATAGTTTTACAATAGACATGCCAATGTAAAGCACATGCACTTATGGTACCTATTGTACATTTATACAGGTACCCAGCCAGACTGAACAATAATTTTGTACAACAAATGCTGAAAAATACATTTTCTTTCTTTCTTATTACAGAACATGAACACATCTGAATATATTGTGTTGTGTGTGCACACGGAGAGATACTGCAGGGACAAAATTGAGTGCTGAGCAGTAATGGTCTTCTGGAAAAATCCATACCAAAACCTTTTTTTTTTTTAATAAAATCTTTAATTCTAATAAAAATTAAGTTAATAAAAATTAAGTTTATTCAATCGTGCACAGTTTTAATGAAGGACAAAATGGTTTCCGAGCATGAAATGGATTAGTTTGTAAAAAGTGAGGACAACTTATAAACATTTTATATAATTTTTACTTGGTGAAGCTTCCTTATTCCCCATTACTGATGGAAAGGGTACCCAGGAATTCTGGGTATCTGTCTGAACACCCAGGCTAAAAGGTTAAAAATACAGAGTATGAAAGCAAACTGTATAATACAGTTACAATATTTATAAATATATAATGCAGTGTGGTAAAATCACATGAATATATAAAATGTAAATGTAATTCAACAAATGAAATAAACAACTCCATTATTCTGCAACAAATATAACCTTTTTATGTCAATAAAGATCAACAAAGCTAAGCCAAAAGTCAATTGTGTCAACATGTCATCGCACGTGGGTTCAATGGTATGATTATTTATTTTATTTTATTTTACCTTTGAAATTGTGCAACAAATAAGACTGGAATTAATTTTGAGCTTAATTTAGTTCTGTGCAAACATTTGATTTTACAAAACATATACCTGAAAATATATTATTTGAAGCTTTCCACATTCAGAATAGAATCACACCCTGTTGGCATTGCCTTACCAGATATTTCCACCCAGCATAAAAGAAGATATATTTTACTTACTTTCCTGTTTTTACATCTTAAGGATAAACTGTAGTAGTTTTAAACCACTGTTCACCATAATTCTCTAAATGGCCGTATTTCAAGAGAGATTCATTGGCTTCTCTGCCTTAACAGCTAAAGCCATCCCCTGAAATAAAACATAAATCAGATCAAACTAATGCCCAACTTTCTCTGGTTCAGCATTCTAAACGTTAAGCTTCGTCGGAGAATCGCAAGCCAGCGGGGTCCGCTTGGGTGACTTCCTCACTGGCTGATGCATCACTCTTAATGTATTCTAAAGTATATTTGCTTGAATGTGTCTATTGGCAAAAGTTAAGTACCCGTGTTTAGTAATGTCCCATTGATCAGTCGCGAGCGGCAATAAGTCAGCGGGGCGCAGGCAAAGGGAGATTCGGATGAGCAGTGCTTTGTGTGTGAAAGAATAAGGAGCTGACAGGGGCTGTTTGATGAGCCCGCGTTTAAGTGAGTGCGTGCGCACCTGTTTGTGTTCTATTTTACAATAACTTGTCATGTCACGACGGGGCGTACAGGCCCACGTGCGTTTTCGTGCGTGTCAGCGTATTTAAGGTGTGTGGTGGTGCATGTTTCGCTGCAGTGCTGCGCGGCCTGCTTATGAAACGAGTGTGTAATAAGGGCAGACGTCTTCACTGATTTGTGTTCACGCGTTGGTGTGAACTGTTTCAGCCTGGATTCCCTGGGCATGACTGTCTTTCCAGAGAGACAGCTGCCTCCCATTGATCTCTCTTTCTCTCCCTCTCACTCTCGCTCTCTCTCTCTCCGAGATAATCTCTCAATTGCGCCTGTAAATATACCGCCTTTCAGCCAGTCTTAAATTTTCTTTAAACTCTTCTCCTTTGCTTTGCATAAATCCCTCCTTCAAATTCCAATTTTATCTTTAGGAGACGTCATCACGCCTAAAATAGTTTTTTTGGTTAAAAAATATATATATATGTATATATATATATATATATATATATGTGTGTGTGTGTGTGTGTGTGTGTGTGTGTGTGTGTGTCTCCTCGGTTATGACATTGTTTTCAACTTCCATACTTCTTCTTCAATTGTGTTTACAGGTGGTGAAAGCATCCGCGTGTTTACATGCTATATGTAGACATGATAACATTTGTGACTTGAGTTTATGCTGTAATGTGTATTTATGCAAGTGTGTGTGTGTGTATGTGTTACGTATCAGTTGTTTGCAGGATTTTCCTGTTGGGCGCGCTTTGCATTGAAGACTTGCAGTGATGTATTGCACAGTTCCTGGATCGATGTATCCACAATCTGATCGATTGGTGAAGTGAATTGACTTTAAAAAAAAACCCTGGGAACGTTCATAGTATTTGGGTCCATTTGATCAATGTGTTTTCTACAATTTTATGACATTGCAGTTGCAGGTGTTTCGTGAACTAAAATGAATTAAGCGTAGTATTTTAAAGGAGTACAATCAATATCGCCCCAATATTATGAAATAGACTAAAATGTCCAAGGGGGAAAACATCACTCCTTTGGTTTTTCTAAATACATCAATTGTTATTTTTTCATAATATTATTTTTTAAAAGATAATAAACGCAGTTTAGAGTTCGGATTTCGATAAAATTAAGTGAAATGGAAATTCTATGACAAATACCATATTTGTCAGAGATGCTTCAAATAGCTCTCTTCAGCTGAAATACATTGGCAATGCACTGAAACCTGATTATTTCGGTTACATGAGATTATAGGAACATGGCACACCGCAGCGAATTTGGTATACCTGAACTTAGCTGAGTGTATAGGCTATATTAGTACAATAATAAACTCTTTATGTTTTACCAAAATGTTATTTATTTTTTTGTGAAACATTAAACAAATAACGGTAATTAAGAAATGGCCCGTGAGCGTTATATATTCCGGACTAATGCATGCAAATTCTTTATTAGTTAGTCAATAAGTCTATATATTGGCAATCGATATGTTGGCTCAGTGTAAACCTATGTGGGTAGGCCTAATCACTGGACATTTAAATAATTAATCGCTAAACTAATTTACTGTGAAATTGTTAACAGGGTTATCGAAGATAGTATATTTGAAGATATCCAAGTGTTCACGTTTGCAAACCCCTTAATTTTCTTTTTCTTTCAAAGAATTTCCATATACATCTGAATATTTTTTGGATTTGTTTGGGGCTACTTTTGAAAGGCATTCCGACTATTGTACTGTTAATATCTTCAAACTTTAAACAGAGGAAGATCGATTAATACGGTGCTACAAACAGCATAGAATTAAGTTAATTATTACAGGCTATATATATTCTATTTAATTATTAGGTTAGTGCAAAATTGCGCATATACAAACATTAGGTATTAAATCAATGTACTGCATCACACACAGATTGCTTCATAAAAATGAATAATCTAAAAATGAACAACCCGAAAAAGAGAGACTGTCATATCTGCCAAATATTTAGAAATAAGGTTTTTTTTCCAAGGTTATTATTCCAAGCGTTAGGATGAGATTGATCGATACTCTGATTACGGTCCATTGTTCTTCATTTTCAAAATTGCTTTAATGCGATCTTCTAACCAGGAGTCTGCATACAGCGTGGTGAAATACGAAGGTAAGATTTGGTTCTTTAGGGCTTATAGGATTGCCAATGGGACAGCCGGGAGGCCTATAATAATATAATATAATATAATATAATATAATATAATATAATATAATATAATATAATATAATATAATATAATATAATTTCATACAGTGTGTTTGCTTCTATTTAACACATTACAATAGGCCTAAAACAAGTATTGTGAAACGATGCTTCTTGGCAAATGAACGGTCGCCCGCTATGAAATGTTCAAACTACGCTGTGACGTTGGGATATTCACAGACCTCAGCTGATTGAGCAGTAGAATTAAATGCATCGAATAAACGATTTTGATCACCGTAATAACGTCTCACATTTGTGTAACAGGCGAGATTTAACTCAGCTTTGCAAATGTTTGGCCTATATCAAAATAAATGTTTTAACGTGATATTTGCATTGACCTATGGGCACAAAGACTTTTTTTTTCTTTTTCTTTTTCTTAAGCCCATGGCGTTTTAAACGGATTGTCCAGGTCTTGTCAGCGACCAGCAGGCAGTCTTTTTGATCGGCCTCCAGCTAATCAATAATCAATTGATCGAATTTCCACGTCACTCGAATTTAGGAGGTTTTTTGTACACTGCCTTAAATATTATTGTTTGAAACACAGATCCTGTGAGGGACTACATTCGTAATCAGTAGGCCATTGCAAGAAGTGGTTTGGTGTGTTAATTACTGACCTTGTAGCAGAACTGTCGTGGCAAGAGGAGGACTAATTGCGACAGCGGCCGTAGTTCAACTGAAAAGTCGATTCACTGCTAGGATTTTTTTTATGGCCTAACTAAGAGTGTATGCCCAATCGTAACTGGACTTTTATAAACTTCTATGTCTGGACTTTTATAAACTTCTATGTCAGGAATTTAAGTCGATTGTGTCTTTTCTCAGATTTTAATATCGTGGCGATGTGCTCCCCTCCTCCACAAGTTCCACGTTTCTGTGTGTTGTGTTCCCATGGTACGTGAAACAGTTAGCCTTACGTGATAACTACTGATCACGTACTGTTGTCCCAATTCAGTAGATTTCCATGTATTTATTTTAATCTGCGCAGTCAAGTTGAGCTTTTCCTGAGAGCTTGCTTATTTATCAATTTATTTATTATTATTTTTAAAAAGAAGCTGAATAACGGACGAGTGTAGCACAGTGGGTAAGGAACTGGGCTTGTAACCGAAAGGTCGCAGGTTCGATTCCCGGGTAAGGACACTACCGTTGTACCCTTGAGCAAGGTACTTAACCTGCATTGCTTCAGTATATATCCAGCTGTATAAATGGATACAATGTAAAATGCTCTGTAAAAATTGTGTAAGTCGCTCTGGATAAGAGCGTCTGCTAAATGCCTGTAATGTAATGTAATAACGGAATTAAAAAGTTTACAATTTTGACGTTTTCAGTGTTCATTAGGCCTCAATAGGCTGAAGTAATATATTCTTAAAACTTCTTCCTGCTACAACTAAAACAACGAATGATGATGATAATAATAATAATAATAATAATAATAATAATAATAATAATAATGGAAGAGGGTTACAAGTGAAGGACAAAAAAGGGGGAACTCTATAGCAGACCCTTACCATATGCTGCATCTGTCGCCATGGCCATTTCCTGATTTTGCTTTATCGTATCGGGTAACACAGTGAATGTTTACGAATCACTGGGGAAGATCCTGCGTAATTATTCCCATTATCATGAATCACCCGCTTTCGATGGCCACGAATTGATACAACAATTTGCCATCCACTTAAAACAGAGTCTATGTTTTCAAATGTTTGGTTACGGTAAAGTGCAATAACACGGTGACCTTTTCTTTACAACGTTTTATAACAAAACTTGCCATTATAAAATATACAATTGTGTACATTTTTGAAGTTTCACACACACACGCGCGCACACATACACGCGCGCGCGCGCGCACACACACACAATTAAAAAATAAGTTAGAATAAGTACTTTCAACTCGCTTGTCTTTAAATTGAATGTTCCCCAAATAAAAACGGTATATGCATAATATAACTCCACTTCTTTTTGATCGTTCATGCATGCAGTAGTATACAGTGCAAAAAAAACCACAGACATATGAATTGCTAGCGCTATGGGGCCAGGTTGGGATGTTTGTTTATTTTAGACACTCCACAAATATATGTTTGTGGAGTGTCTAAAATAATACATGAACCTTTACGCGCATAGCCACTATCAAGCCAATGCACAAACATAAAACGAAGACATGAGTAGGTTAAGATATATAGTTCTAGGTCACTTCTTCTCAGGGATTCTTTTAACCTTTTTTTGGTGAATATGAGTCTTTAGCACTAAAACGTCGGTTTATACTTTCGTGGCCAATACCATTTTATTTTTCTGTGGTTGAATAAAAAAAAAATGGCGAAAGGAGAGAGAAATCAATGCGTAGCCTTGTATAGAGAATCGTGGACTCATTTATCTTTCACGCGCAAACACTCCCTCCCTTCCTCTTCGCGATTAAACTCATTCTCGTGAAACCACGCGCGAATCCTCAATTCCAAACCCAAGGTGGCCATGCCTGAAATATTAAATAAACCACCTATGTGTCTTGTTACCAACACACGGTCAGTTTGGGTAGGCTGTGTAGGCCTCAACAGTGACGTTTAATTACTGTTACCTCACAGGACGGTTTCCGCTTAAGTTTTGTAATGAGTTTGTGACAGTATCCACTGCCATTCCCTCTTACCTCTCCCTATGAATGATGTTTCAGAACAGAAAAACAAGAAATATAAAAATATATTTAATTCAGTCTGATTCTCTAAATATTAGTGCTATATTGCACAACAAAAATAGATTTGCTACTTTGGGGACCATTAATGCTCACTCGTACTTTTAAATGTTTCACATGGGCACACAAATATAGAGACAGCCATGTTACTACCTGTCAATCTTAAAGAAGAAAGGAAGAATGTCAAGTCTACATCACACAGTAAAAGGTTCAGTTAAATCAACTCTTACAGTGTACATAATGGTCCATATACTAGACTCATAAGTACTCTGTAAGAGTTGAATTAACACTGGGCATTTCACTTTGCACATCTAGGCAATTCCTTCTTCAAGTCTAATTTTAATTAGTCACAGTTGCGCACCATGATCAGTCTGTTTAAAAACTGAACCTTCATTTGATCAGTCTTTGGATAGGGGTGTAGATGATAGCATGCACTTTTTTGTCATATATAAACTGAGAAAATGTGATATGCAGTTTCACACATAAAAGTGGTTCTCTCTCTCTCTCTCTCTCTCTCTCTCTCTCTCTCTCTCTCTCTCTCTCTCTCCCTCTCCCTCTCCCTCTCCCTCTCCCTCCCCCTCCCTCCCTCCCTCCCTCCCTCCCACAGTTTGTGCATTACAAAGTACAACACCGTATATGAAAATTAAAACCACTGTTGCCATTGCTCTTATAGTGTAGTGGTACTTACTGATTGTCCAAGCACCATCATATACACCATTTCATTTCCTATTCTGATAATTATCATCAGTGAAGAAAACCACCCAGCAAGGAGAGCTTACATTTCTGAATACAAAATTAAAGATCTGTCACTCATTTTCTCTCCAACCCCCCATCCCCACACATGATCTCACGCCCTCCTCCTATCTACTGTCCTCAAAGTCAGAAGGTTATCTTACTGCGATGTCAAAGAACGCCTCTCCCTCCATACACCAAACAATCCTGCATTAATCTTTAGACTCCCATCTCTGACAACACTTTCTTGCTTTAGCACTGATAAGGCTGATGGATGGAGCTTAACACAAACATTTATTGTACAAAACAAAGTAAGAAGTGAATAAAAAATATATACTTGACTAATTATCTACTTTGTCACTTGGTGAAGATATAAATTATGAGCACAATCGAACACAAAAAAAGTGAGAGAGAATCCTGCAGTGAATTCATGGTCGAAAGAAAAATCGTGACTGTTAGACGAACACTTCTACGAAGCGGTCGGGAAAATGCGGTTCGCTGGGCCTGCCCATCACTAGGTGAACAGCACACCTGCAATCCGTGTGAATCTAATGAATTTAAGGAAGTAACACACTTTAATTTCAACAGAAATTCCCAATTATCGGACTTATCTTCGCCGGGTAAACTGTCCATACGCTCATGCAGTTAATACTGGCACTGTGCGTCAAATGGAGCCATCTATATTGATATGATGTGTGAAACAAAGGTTTTCTATCATTTTTTTTTTTTTTGTCGTTGATTCATTGAATATACACACACACATACAGACACAATATTGACAAAATATTTAGAAAAAAATGCATTAAATATATTAAAATCTGTCCTTAAAAAGACAGAATACAGTATACCAGACCGACTCATTTCTGCACTCTGTTCCTCAAAACATTTTTTAAAAATCTCAGGAAAGCGAAAAGCTGAGGAAAGAAGGGGAGCATCCATATCTGAGGCTACAATATTCCACATAGACTAACACACACAACATACACTGACCCCCCACCCCCCCCCAAAAAAAAAAATATCTCCCAACCTCCACACCCGATAGAACACTGGTTGCTAAGCGACAGAGGGAGAGATGGATTGAGAAGGCATAGTCGATCAATTCTACAGAGAGAAGGAGGAGAGAGTGACTGAGAGACTGAGAGAGAGAGAGAGAGAGAGAGAGAGAGGAGGGGGCAGAAGCAGAGTGATGTTGTTTGTATTTGTGATTTAGTGACAGACAGCTTTTAAATAAATAAAAAAAAATTAAAAATTATTCTGCAATGATGAATGTGCGTTAGCTGCACGCTACCGTATGCTAATTCGTTGGCTAACTCCAGTTGAGAGTTGTCTGGCTCTTAATTTTCTGCTCACCATATTAATTTCGTAATTAATTATGAGTCACACTTTCTCCATGGCATGTCATTCTTAATGTAACACTCCCAGATAAACTGCATATATGCAAGGGGTCTCCAAAATGCTTATCCTGCTCACCCAGCCATCATGAAAACACATACACACATGCACACACACACACACGCTCACGCACACACGCACACACGTGCACACACACACACACACACACACACACACTCACGCTCACGCACACACGCACACACACGCACACACACATACACACATACATGGCCACATGCACATAAAAGCAGGCACCCACAGACAAACAAACAGTCACAGAAACCCACTCACATACGCCGCCCCCCCCCCAACACACACACACACACACACACACACACACCCGACACACAAGCGCACACACACGCACACACGCACACCACCCTCGCCACGTCTCCCCCCTGTGTCTGCGCAGAGCTTGGTGTTGAGTGTATTGACCGCGTATCGATCCCTCCACTCTCCTCCCCGCAGTCAGCTCTTGTCCTACATAGTACGCCCAGTCTGATTTCTCCCTTAATGGCTTTTATCCAGCTCCTATCTTTATTTAAAGTGAAAAGTAGGAATTAGCGCCCCCCCCCCATCCCGCTCCCCCCACCTCCCCAACTCTATCCCTCCGTCCCATCTTTCTCACACTCGTTTCCAGGTAGTGCGAACACGCCGTCACGCTCCCCACTTTCCACTCCTCCTCTCTGTCTTTCCCTCACTCTCTCACTCCCCTTCCCCTCAGCATGACGGGGAAAGAGTGCTCCATCCCGTCTACGGCCTGCCAGAAAAGCAGGGTTTGCATGCGTGTGTGTGTGTGTGTGTGTGTGTGTCTGTGTGTATGTTTGTGTGCATGTCTGTGTGTGTGGAAGTGTATGTGTGCGTGTGTGTGTGTGTGTGCACATGAGTGTGTGTGTGTGTGTGTGTGTGTGGTGGGGTGGTGAGAAACACTGATTTCTTATGAAAGGAGAAAAACATCTTTCAAATCTCTATGGCAACGGGACAGTATCAGCTTTCCCTGCCTGAGCGGCTCTGTATCTCAGTGTACATGCGCAAACGGCATTTTATAGACTGTCCACGTCCTAAATAAACACCCAGAATTAAATTCTCAAACTTCATCACAAGGCATAGCAACAGTGTTTTTCATTCGGAACGAAAAAACCGTGAATGAAACTTTTTTTTTTTTTGTGGTAATAAACTCCAGGTCTATCCTGTCCATCAAGCTTGTGATTCTCCACCAGCTAGGTCCCATCCATGTATCGCATTTTGATTTGAACTGAGGTCTATAGTGAAAGAGAAGGGGAGGCTCTAATCTTGCTTGGGCAGAAACAAGCTGTCCTTAATAAGACACTGTATGCTATCTGTACTGGCACACACAATGGGGATTAATTGATCCCCTAATACCCACAGATAAATCAATCTTGACCTGCCCCTTGTGCCTTCCCGGCCAATTGGCAGCTCTAATGTTCGACTGACAGAAGTTCCTTAGCCAATAGGAGAACGGATTTAGGCAGACTGACGGCCAACCGGGGGTTAGCCACGCTAGAGGCTGTGCAGAGAGTCAATCACAATCCCATTGGCGAGAGAATTATTACAAGCAGTATAGCACATAGCAGGACTGAAGAGCACCGATGTTTTTGTGCACGTGCATGATTCTGCTACAGAGTGCAACTTCTCAGTTACATAGACACGATATTTCATGTGTTCGTTTTGCATTCAGTAGCTAATAAAGTACACGCAAGATTCTACATGTAGTAGCGCGAGTACCATGATTACCTGCGCACACATGCATGCACGCAAACAACACACTCTGGAACGCAATGCAACAATACATAGGTCCTGCACTGCTGTACTGCAGGGTTTTCCAACTTCGAATTTTTTTCCTGTTTTCAAAAATGGTGCATATGGGCCAAACATTCTTCACGTAATACCTGTAAATCTATGCATGAGTTTAAACATATATGACGTAAAGTATATGCTTTTCAAAACAGATGCAGACATTACTTATTGTTCTTATATATGTTATTCATACAGACAGTAGCCTCCAAAATTCTTAAATTATTAGCAAATTTGATAAAGAAAAATTATATTATTTAAAGCTAACAAATGTTCCGAGAAATGGTCATAATTTTTTATCTTCCAAAAAGGTGTGCGTCAAAATTATTGGCACCTGTTTTTGGTACTTTAGAGCACCTTCCCTTCACAATAAGATAAGCCTACTGTGTGGTCTGTGGTGTTTTAAGAGATTAGTGAGCATATTGGAGAGGGTGTTCAACATATTTCGCAACACAGAAACTACATTTGGGCTACACTTGTGGATTGACCTTTTTGGTTCAAACCACAATCTTTTTCACTGGGTTCCAGTCTGGAGAGTGAGAAGGCCTTTGCAAATTTTGTGGCCAGTAAATTATTTCTAGGGTCATTTTTTAGGTATTCTTGGGATCATTGTCTGTTCGGAAAAAAAAACCTATAAAAAAACCAAGCCAAATCCTTGGGGATGCCAACGTGATGAACACACACACACACACACACACACACACTACATATATATATATATATATATATATATATATATGTACACTTTGCAGATGCCAGAACACCAGAACATTCCCAAAATATTTTGAAGCTCTAGAATAATACGATTTTCTTCTCGATGATCATAGGGCCAAGAATATGGCCGACCGCGTTTGCTTGCATTGTGCTGCAAAACGCACAACACATCGCGCGTGTGCGATGCGGAAATAACAAACCGCATCGCATCGCCAAGGACGTCCAGACGGCCTCCCGCGTTTCGGATCTAATCTTCATCTCGCCCGCACTCTGTTGCTACCGATCGTCTTTTCCGGCGTTTCCCCCCAAAACCTCATCCCTCCTCGCCCCGTTTCGTCCATCTCCTCCTCCTCCTCCTCCTCCTCCTCCCTCCCTATCTCTCACCCTCTTCATTCACACTCAAGCTTCCATTTCTTTTTGTTTTTTTTTTCTTCCTTTCTCTCCTCCTCTGTCCCACTTCCCCATCATCCTCACAACCGGTCGACCTCCCACCTTGTTTCTCTCTCTTTTCACAAAAACCTGCTTCTTCACAGCAGTCATATCAGAAGAAGCTAAAAATATGCCTTTCTTTTTTTTTTTCTTTCTTGGAGGTATTGATTTTGCCTGTAGCATTGTCTATGAACAGAGAGAGGGATGGAGAAAGGGAGGGAGAGAGTGGGAAGAGGGGGAAGAAGCACACATACAAAGGCTGAGGGGAGGAAGGGATTTGTATTCATATCTAGGTTTCTATGCTTATGTCTGACGAGTCTTTTTTTTTTCTTCTTCTTCCAGCAAACCTGTACTTCACAAAAGCGGATCAAACACAAGGGGCCATCGCAGATGTATAAATGTGTGTGGGTGGCCATTTGGTCAACTTTATGGAATAGGGGTAAACATAGCATTGTGTGTTAATTTCACATACATACCTACATACATACACACACGCACACACAGGCAGCACGCACGCACACACATACAAACACACGCACACACATACATACACACACGCACACACTTACATCAGCACATGCGCACACACACACACACACACATATTCTGAACATTAATATGGTGGATTGATATCCGTGGTGAAGGCTGGGAAAATGGCTGTCCATGGTGAAATGCTGGTGCTATACAGTATGGGAGAAAGAAAGAGAGTGTGGGGCTTGTGTAAAGGTGATTAGTCTGGTGGGCCAGCGATAGAGAGAGCTGATCGATAGCCTATTGATCGAAGCTGGGGAGCATCAGGGGGATTGAGAGTGAGAAATGGAGGGAGCTGAGGCGGGAAAGGGGGGGAGGGGGGAGGGGAGGGGAGGGGGGGGTTGACTTTTAAAAAATCCTTTCTTCTGAAGATGACAAATACTGTTTTTGAACCAGAGGGAGCACGTCCAAAAAACCCACTGAGCTCAGAAGGAGCTCGTAGGTTTTCTGGGTTTTTTTTGTCACGTCCTGAGTCTCAAGTGCGACACCGAAAAGAAAAAAAAATGGATTTCAGACAACAGGGTCAGACGACGCCGCCATTGCTGAAAGCGTGAATGGAAATTTGCAATCTGCAGCACAAGCGCGTGGTAGAACGTGCAGCAAAAAAAATACATACATATCTATGATGATAACGCTAATAAACATAACCGCAAGCAGCAATAACGGGGTCCAAGCAGCATGTTCCGATGATTAATTTTTAAGCTGTAAGGACACATATTGGATGAATGGTACACACATTTTCAGTCACTGCCCCTAAAATTTTGGCAGACAATACCTAGCTGAGAGGTGAACATACATACAAGTTTCATGATGAGTCATCGCTAAGCCTGTCATAAGCCGGCTGACAACTGACGGCGAATATATTTTTTCAGATTTGACGTTATCACTGTACATTCAATAGGAGCCTTACACAAAGACATACATGCAAAGTTTCAACTTGACTGAAAAGTTAGAGGAATTTTTATCCATTTCCCTCTTATAGCACCACCTATGGCCACTATATTTAACATGCTGCATTAGAAAGAATTTTTGCACCTGTACACCAAGTTTCATAATGATCGGACAAAGCTTTCACGATTTACAGCTGCTTTAGTAACAAAGGCCCTGCCCACAACAATTGTTTGGCAGGTTGCAGCCAGATTATTTTGAAAGGTCAACATTTTTGATAATTATTGAGGTTCAGTCACTCCGGAGATTCTTGCGAGACTAATTTGCAAAAGTAGGTTTTGTCAAAATTCTAAATGGCAGAAAATCAAAATGGTTGCCAGTGTCAGTTCCTAAGGCAATGTTGTTCATCTGAGGGAGCGGGATCTATTTATGTAAATTATATGACTCCACATGAATCATGGCCAAAGACGCACTCTTTGAAAAACCAGCATTTTTGATACAGTGCCCCCTAATGGTTGACTGATCCCTGAGAGTCATCCATTGTTAAGCCTGACAAATGGCTGCTGAGAAGCTGATTGGCTAATGTTGGCCATGTTTTTTAAGATATCAAACCGAATCACAATAAAAACAATAGGGTTCCAGCAGCTTTTCTGCTTGGACACCTAATCATTCTGAAATAATGATTAAAAGGACAGGTTCTGCTTTGTGAATGCACAGGCACGGTTACCAGGATGAGTTAATTGAATTTTTTAAAAAATATAATAATACGCTACATTTGAGGAGCGAAGAGGGATGAGGTTGAGAAGGGAGACGGTGGGTGAGGGCGATAGACCCGGGGGGGGGGGATTGGGGGCTGTGCGAATGAGAGATCCAGGGGGGCAGCAGTGTTCTGGATTGTTCCATTAAGATAAAAGGACAAGGAGCCCCCGGAAAATCTGCTCGAGGGCTGCGGACTCCCTCGGCCAGTCCAGAGCGTGCGTGTGGCGAGGAAGCGGGCCTTAGATCACCACAGACCCGGTCCCTTCCTCCCTCTACGCGCTCTCATCGCCGGGGCGGTGACCAGCAGCGGAACCATCAGCACAGAGGTGGTCTGAGCCCATCGTTTTGGAAGCAACAGGGGTTTAAAGAACTGCTGTTGAGTCTTCCCCCATCAGGTACTTCACCAGTTTATACAAATCGCTTTAAAACATGTACAATACTATTCCCACTGGCCAATACTTGGTTTTTAGCAAAGTTTTCTTCCACGTGATCATCTCCGTGAGCGCTCTTGGGCCCACCGGTGGTTTAAATACGTGCCGATCTCGGTTATTCCTTCTCAGCAGTGTGTCTGAACTGACCGACCACCCAAATCGAGAAGGGGGCCTGGACGGTGGAAATGGGTGGAAGGTGGAAACGGACCTCGACGCCATGGCGACCGAAGCTCCGCCCCCCGCTACGCTTCACGGGCCTCGACGGCGATCGACGACGATCGACGGTTCCCCCTCGGCCGGCCACGCGGACCTCGCGTTCGAGCGTGTCCATGCGCCCGTGTGTTCGGGGGGTGGGGAGGGTGGGGGTGTGTTATCTCACCGACGGGGTGTGCGTGAGCATTATCTATCCTGGCGGCAGGGCGGGCGGATACGCGGGCGCGGGCACATCTGCCCAGCTAATGAGCAGGGTTGGGGCCATCGATCTCCACGCAGGATGTCAAACATTTTAGGCCGGATCTGGCTACGGTTATTGCCCTACACGTCCAGGTGGCTAATGCATTAAAAATCGTTCGGCTCTATCTTTCCAAACCCGTCGCCACACACTGTCCGGAGCAACAGATGAATACACCTCCGTGGTGTGCTACGCTAACCCTGCCCCCCCTCATCCCTGCCCCCCCCTTCACTTCCTCCCTTCCCTATACCTCTACCTCATCCTTCCATCCTCTCTCTCTCTCACTCTCAATCAATCAATCTTTACGACACCCAGTTGCTTCTCCCTAATGTTTCCGGACTCGACTGTATCCCCGTTCAAAAATTCTTAATTAAGCCCGTTCTGTCTGTTTACAGTTGGGTCAATTACAATATGACAGGGCTAATAAAATATCTGGGAAAAAAAGAGAAAAATAACAGCTCAGAAAGGAGACTGAGGGAAAGACGCTACACCCCACACAACCGTTCAAACACCTGAATTTGCCCTTCAGTCTGCTCCTTTGCTTTGGCCTAGTAGGACACGGGTGGGGTCGTTTGTCTTCTATATTGCATCTTTGGCTCTACGTGTCGGTTTCCAACGTGTTTAATTTCGGGTGTTTGCTTGCTTGGGAAAGAAGAGGCCGACCTCCTTGAGTCTTTGAAGAAAAACAAGATATGATGAGCGCAGAGAGAGAGAGAGGAAGACTGAGAGTGGCAGCTTGGGTTTTCGGTCCATCTGTATGTGTGAGAGGTCAAAGGTCACAACAGAGACAAATGAGAGGCCTTTTCTTGGAATGGCTGGCAATCAGGAACCAGACCCAGGCAGAGAGAGCAGTGCTAAAAAAATTCTTTTTATTATTTTAATTTAAGAGAAAATTTAAAAATACAGCCTCCTCACAGAGGACTAGGGAATGTATGCTGATAAGTGACAGGGAACAGGGAAGCTATGCTGGGAAGTAGTAGTAGTAGTAGTTGTAGTTATGGACATGTGACCAGACAGGTCAGAGTTCAAGTCCCAGGCATCACACATTTTCCATCTGTGGTGCTCTTCTGAAGTAGAAAATAGCAATTGCTGGTTTAGTACCGCTAGACCACGGGCTCGATTATTCAGTCGGTCTACATCACATTAATCTTTAACATAATCATTTCAGCGCTGAACACTGTCAGCCAGTGAAATGGATTTGTATCGCGTGTGAAACGCGTATCACACACTGTCGGATTTTAAAACAAATCCAAGAGGAGGTTTGTCGCTCGTCGTCAAACGCAGACGCGGTGCTAGTCGCGCGCTATATTGCCGTTTTGGAGTCTTTGTTCCGTAACAAGCGAGGATCGCGCTGTCCAACCCGGCGGTCACGCGGGAGTATAACCTCTGACCAGGCCGGCTATCCCGTTGCGCAAAGGCGGCCGTGTGCGGGGCGCTAATCTTATCACGGACTCCAGGGGGGTTACATCACCATCAACGCATCGCAGCACGGAGGCATCTTCTGTTACAAAAAAGTGTGTGCGCGTGCCTGCGTGTGTGCGCGTGTGTACATGTGAGTGTGCGTATGACTGTGTGTGTGTGTATGAGTGTGTGTTTGTGTGTGTATGCATGTGAGTGTGCGTATGACTGTGTGTGTGTGTGTGTATATGAGTGTGTGTTTGTGTGTGTATGCATGTGAGTGTGCGTATGACTGTGTGTGTGTGTGTGTGCGCGCGTGTGTGTATGAGTGTGTGTGTGTGTACGCGCGCGTATGCATGCGAGTGTGCGTATGACTGGGTGTGTGTGTGTGTGCATGTATGAGTGTGTGACTCTGTGTGTGTGTGGGCTTATGCATGTGAGTGTGCGTATGACTGTGTGTGTGTGTGCGCTTATGCATGTGAGTGTGCGTATGACTGTGTGTGTGTGTATGTATGAGTGTGTGTGTGTGTGTGTACGCACTTGTATGCATGTGAGTGTGCATATGAATATGTGTGTGTGTGTGTGTGTATGAGTATGAGTGTGCATGTGCATGTGTGTGCATATGAGCGTGTATGAGTGTGCATGTACATGTGTGTGCATATGAGCGTGTATGAGTGTGCATGTTCAAGTCAATGTCTCACATTCTAACAGTATGTCAGCACAGCAGATGTGTTTGGGCAATGCGGAGCTGGAGACATGACAGGCTTTTAAATCTGTAGCGTCTCCAGCCACACAGCACAGGGTGCCTCAGTACCCACAGCCAGAGAAACCCAGATCCCGACCTGACAGCCAGTGCAATCTGAGCGCGAGTACAGTCTGTGGGCCACTGGGAGCAGGATTTGGACTGAAGCGATTAAATCCTGACCAGTGTGTGTGTGTGTGTGTGTGTGTGTGTGAACGGCCTTTTCACTCTTTACACGGTTACACCGATCGCACGGGCGTTTGTGTTCGCCGCACGACTGATTGATTTCGCCTCCTGAGGACCCTTTCCACGGGCAAGACTACGAAAAGCGCATCCCGACTCAGGCAAAGGCGAGAGAGGGAAGCAGCGATGAGTCGATGGGCTCTTGTGTCGGCACCGCAGGTCAACAAGCGCATTTAGCGCGGTCCAGGGACGCTAACGAGAAGAGAGGCCTGGAGTGGGTCAGGAGTGGGCCTGGAGTGGGTCAGGAGTGGGTCAGGGTAGGCCTCTGCTGAAGAGCCCTCAAAAAAAACCCACAATCATCTCCTGACACCTCTTAACCCCCCCTGGCCACTCGGAAAAAAACACCCTCCACTCCGCTCTGAGAGAGAGCCGACTCCAGCTCCTGAGCCAACTCCGCTCTGAGAGGGCCGACTCCAGCTCCTGAGCTGACCCCAGCTCCTGCCCTGCGACACCAGCCAGGCTACAGCTAACCGACGACACAAGCACACACTGAAACGTTCAGTGTTAAATCGACTCTTCGCAGAGTACCTATGGGCCCAGTTGGACTCGTGTGTACTGTTAAGAGTCGAATTAACACTGCACCTTTTACTGTGTGGCTGTTCTTGAGCTAAGAAAGCAGGGCTACTCTAACAAAGGAAGCTTCATTTAGCACGAAGGCTAGGTTTCTGCATACACCAGCCAAGAAAACCTACAGTAAAAGAGCATTTACCGTGTTCAGATTCCACCCTCCTCACACACGTCTCCTTCACCGCCATTTTCTCACCCCTCATCACCACGGCGATGCAGTTTTAGCAGGAACGTGCAGACGCAGGGGTAAAAAAAGAGGGATTGCGGGAGCGGAGAAGAGAGAGAGAGAATGAGAGAGGAAACGCACGCAGAGGGAGGAGGGAGGTGACCAAGGCCGATTCCGTCGCTGGCCGAACCCGAAGGGGAACCAAGGTGAAACGCGGTGCCAGCGCTGTCACCTGCTAGTGTAAGTGGGGTCAGTGGGTTAGGGTCAGAGGTGAGGGGTGAAAGGTCACAGGGCAGTGGTCTTGTTAAAATACCTCTTAGCTTCCTGGAGGGATGTTACGTAATGGCTATGGGAATTGTATGGGGGGGGGGGGGGGGGGGGGTGGTCATAATGTTTATGGTCTGTCTCAGAACGGATGTATTTTATTTCTTTTTCAGTAGCATTCTGGGGTTTCCGCGGGGGTCAGGGTTAATGCTGATATATTTCAGGTTTTTTTTAAACCCTCGCACCGCACGACCCGTAAGATTCTTTCCCGTCCCCTGCAAACCCCCCACCCCCCCACCCCCCCGTTGCTTACGACGCCCAAGCAAAGGCAACGATTAAACAACGGCCGACGTTAACGTTCGAGGAGTGATTAAGCCTTATTTAGACCGCCTGCCACTTCGCCTCTCCTCCTCCTCCTCCTCCCGCTCCACTCCACTCTACGGTGGTTCTCCCTCCATTCCCACAAACTGCGATCAATCGTTCGCCATCTTCCCCCTCTCCATCGCTGCGGCCGTTCCCCGCGCATCCCTAACCTCCTCCCTCCCCTCCCCTCCCTCCCCTCTCTCCCTCCCTCTCTCCCTCCACCCATCCCTCCCTTCCCTTCCCTTCCTTCGGTGCTCTAACCCTGCTTCGGGTCCCTTTATCAGTCCGGTGCCGTTAAATTAATAAATTGATATTGACGAGCCATCAGCTAGGGGGGATAAATTATTCGGGGAGCAGAAGGCCCGGGAACCACGTGAGCCCGGGCGCCCGGGATCTCCGTAATTACTCCCCAGGAGAGAGGGAGGTGCCGCATTGTCCGACCCTCCCTCCCTCCCTCTCGTATATTCACACCGTCGGCCGCCCGCGTCCGCCAGTACAGGGGATCGCACCCGATGCCGCGTGGCTGCCGCACGGGGTTAAAACTGTGCTGCTGCTACTACTGCAACACTGGTCAATAATTACAATGAGAAATGTTTTATTAGAATTATTATTAATAATAATAATACTGCTACTACTATTAATAATAATAATTATGATTATAATAATAATAATGGCTATTGTTATTATTATATTATTGTTGTTATTATTATTATTATTATTATTATTATTATTATTATTATTATTATTATTATTATTGAGCACATGAGCCAGTGTGCATGGATATGGGCATGTGTTAAGTATGAAGAACACAGCAGGACTGAATGTGAAGTCATGTCACGCAGACTGCATTATTTAGGTTTACCTTGATTTCTCTCGCCCAGATAGCACGATGGATTTCCCCCCGCGCGGTGAAATACAGATGGGCGTTCTAGTTCTGTCCTTTTCGCGATATTTATACTATTTATACTATACTATTTTCGCGATATTTAATGTTTTTCCACACGCTGCTAAACCGCGCAGAACTGTGACTGTGAATGTTATGCTGATGTGGTGTTTGGTATTTTGCTTTTGCTTAACGCTGCGGACGAAGGAAGAAGGGATGCAAATGAGAGTGCCAATCGGGGAAAGTGCGCTCTCTCCCCGCCCTCCGGCCACCGCTGACCTCTCGACCCTGGCCGTGGCCTTACAGGTCAAGGGTCACCATCTGGGGTCAACAGGGATCACTCCGGGCACTGGCCAGAGAGCTGCGTCGCCATGGCAACCCCACTGTCCTGAGAGAGAGAGGAGAGAGGGCACTGGACCCCACACCAGCATCTCTCTCTCTCTCTCTCTCTCTCTCTCTCTCTCTTTCCTACTACATCTGCATGATGTCAATACAGCCTGAGCTGCCCCTTCTGGAGCACTTGGGGATCAACACCCTCAGTTTGATTGGATGAGAACAGAACAGGAAGGTATTATATCACTATATGTATTACAAACCATGTATGTTTCTCACATCATTTCATCCTTTTGACAATAAACCTAATAACAAGTCATATATATCTGAAACATACGGCACCAAGCCCATGATGCTGGGTCCTGCTTCTCTGTCTCTGTACACATTGATGGTGGACCTGAGAAATACATGTATTTCAGCCGTTCAAGGAAAATTGTCGCTTTCATTGTGTTTTTGCTATGATTGATATGCTGATGGGTAAAGTAATGTCAATGTCTGTATACTTACATTCTAAACTACAGAATTGGTGATGATCAAGAGACTATATGCACATGCTATTCATCACCCATTTTGTGCTTTTATCACAAACAGACACCTTTTTATAATTCCGACATTGTTTTCAGCAAGGTTTACAACGATCAAAGATCTAGCACAATAGGCCATGAGTTATGATTTAACATTACTCTGTAAAACAAAATTAAATTTCAGATTATTAAGAAAAGTTAGACATGCGGCTAAATATACATAACTAGGTGGCCTATAAATGCATAAATTCAGTCAACTAATTCACAAGTGGGCTGCAGCCATCTTGTTTACTTGCTCATGAAATATGTGAAGAGAAGTTTTTCAGCACATACAATAATAATAATAATAATAATAATAATAATAATAATAATAATAATAATAATAACAGATTGTGTTTACATAGTGCTTCTCAGGTCATGATCACCTAGTGCTTCCGAATGAAGGGGAGAAAATTTCGCCCACCACAAGCACGCTGCACCCACCCCACCTGGGTGATGCACGGCAGCCATTTTGTGCCAGAACCCTCTCCACACTCTAGCATAGGTGGAGAGGGAGGAGATTATTGAGCCAGTTAAACTGGGGGACGATTAGGCTGCCAGCATGAGAAAGCCAGTTTCGGGAATTTTGCCAGGACACCGGGGGGAAACCCCCCGCTCTTCCCCATAAGTGCCCTTTAATCTTTAATTTTAATTAATAAACAAATGAACTCTTTGTTCCCTTCATCTTGCGCATTTTGAGGCATTTTACCCCCTTTTGAGGCGCTTTTCATTATTGTGACTGTGCCGATTTCTCTAGCTCTCGTGGTGCTTGCTTATAATGTGAAGCGTGCTCCTGAAAGTCTCTTTGGCTAAAAGAATCTGCTCAGCGACTAAACTGTAACGAGCACAATCTGAGTCAGAACCTTGGTTTAGAGTTTCATCAAAAAAGACAACAACGTTTATAAAACACAGTCGCCTAAACAGCAGAAATTCAGAATGCAATTCAAAAAAACTGAAAAACTAGTATAGTCAACATCACACTCATATGATATTTTCTTGAAAGCCAATATAATTGACATACATTAGCAACAGCACAAAAATAAGTAATTAAAACGTGATGAACAGAAGTCCACTTTTTTGTAATCTATTCTGTAATTCAAATGTTGCCACATTCAGCAAGGCAGGAATGAAATGGTAATCGACGGTCCACACTTCAGTTTGTGTAAAACATATTTCCACACAATTTGTGAATAGCAGTAAATATTAATATTAATATTAAATATTAATAATTTTCCAAAAAGAATGTGGACATTTGAAGACCTAATCACTTTAGTTGATTAGGTGCATTTGAGAAGTATCATCAATCAAATAAATTAAAGAACATAACACTCATGGTCTTAATATGACAAGACAAAGGTAAGTTTAGTGATCAAATAATCATTCCCTACAAATCATTTCTTGGGATGATTTCATGCATCTTGCCCTCACTCTTTCCTACCCAGTCAATCATATTTTGACAACGTTTGATGTATCTGAGGCAAATGGACTCAGACATGAGGAGGCACCTCATCTGAGGTTTGACTGAAATAAGCCAAGGGGAAACAAGGCTTCATTTAACCTGTTTACCAAAAGAGTGCTTTTATCAGACTGCTACTGGTTGTATAACTCACATTCGGGTAAAGATAAATAAATGTACACTCTCAACATATTCAATAATATCAGTACTGTTGAATGCACATACAGTGGACTTGTATGTATGTAGAGAGAATATGGACTAGTTGGTATCGTACTGAATTGAATTCTGTTTTTTTCATCGATCCGTTTTTCATCTTTTATGCGTGTCTTGCGCCATCTGGCGGTTGGTCAGAACACTAACCTTAACCAGAAGCACTGCAGCGCTGTTGTTCCGCCTGGCCTCCGTTGCCGTCTTCCCGCAGAAGAAAAAAAAATCACTCACGGACTGCCTATCTCTCCCGGGAGCACCGGTCGATGCCTCGTTTCACCATATGTCTGAGCCCAGCTGCCAATCAACAGGTCAACGCGACCCCGGGGAGGCAAAGGCGGAATGGGGGAAGAGATCAAACAGTGCACCACTGGGTTGACAGATGCAGATGAAAAGAAAGGATTTAAAACATTACTACAGAGATGGAAATGGGGGGATTGGTAACGGTGCACTCCCAGGCAAATTATTGCTTGGAGTAATGTGTAGAATAGCGCATGATGATCGATTGACTATTATGGGTCCTTTGACGGTGCTGCAGTGGCCTTTGTCCCCCAAAACTCGCGCTATTCTACAACGGGGGGTTCCTTCCTTTGTAGAAATGATGTCATTGTACAAGTTCACTTCCTCTACAGATCTGTCCTCAGATGTTTATGAAGGTAAACAGTAGGCCTTCCTTGTGTTTATTGCACTTCACGTTTTTCTGTCGTGCCTGGTTCCATACGGCTAGCGTCTGGACGCCACCTAAATTATTAAAACGTGCGCAAGCGTGCAACCTTTGGAGTAGGTTAGCTTTCTTTTGGCCCTCGTTGTAATCAGAACATTTAAAGTAAAAATATTTTTAACATACACTATTTCTCAATAGTTGTTTTTAGGTTTATAGTTATACAATCATTAAGCCGTTGAAAATGAATGAAAATTAACGCACATTATGTAAATTTAGACCCAAACTTTTTGTCTAAACGGGACATTTTAACTTGTCAAGTAATACTTTTTTGTTCATTATTAGCGAACTCTTTTAAAAAGATACCTCGGGGTTAAGGGAGAAAACGGGGATAAAACATGCTGGTATTTCAATAAGGGACTGTATTCTGTTTTCTAATGTGGACGTAAATATGGAACACACTAGGCGCTCGGCCTTTTAGACTGGCTTTAAGCCGGAGGGCGTGTTAGCGTTAGGGGTATTCTCACTGGCCTACTGAAACAGAATATGTTTACTCTGGTCACGGTCGCAACAGCAGTCTGAAAGTGAAAGGATATTGACCTTGGTAACATGCAACTGGATATCGTACAGACCGGTTTGGTCAGGTCAGGGCTGTGGGAATACTTTTTACAGGTAGCGTCATTGATTCTTAAATTACACGCTTGTCCATATATTCGCAAGCTAGTTTGCAGGGCTGTCTTACTGCTAGCGTGCTAGTTCGGAAATTTGTTAGGCCCGTAGCTGTGAATTCTGGTAGTCAAATTGTCACAATTAACCTTTTTAACGACTTGTTTGTGCAAGCAAATGTTAATTCGTTTTCCTTACCTATCCTCAGTGCAGAGACACTGTCAAGTAGTTTGCATTCCAATAGGGAAAATGCAACGCAGTATCTAAATGCAATATTCTGCTCTGCCTGTCAGCCACCATTTTGTCTTGGCTCATCTCAGGTACTTTCAAAATGTATGCAAAAATAAAACAGCGGTACAGAGGTGTGGAATCCACTTAGGAAATAAATCATTGATTGTTCTAGATGGACGGTGACATAAAGTGGTGGGTAACTGTAGTTGCATTATTTAAACGCTGTTCTACTTAATTTCTTGTTTTCGTCGTAGGCCTACTGGCCTATGCCTACTGTTCGATTTGATATTTAGACAATGTTTGGCATCGCCAAGGTCTTGATTTCAGTTTTATGATTCATCTTCATTTTGATATTGATTGTTAGCATGAAAAGTATCTTTCTGCGATTACAATTTAAAAATCCATTTCACCTCCAGTGCTCTGTGGTCTTTGTTTACATCTGTTCACACACTAAACAAAGATATTTGACTCCTAATTCATCTCAGTCTCGACCTCCACGGGGGGATATCGGATTCTACTGCTTACTTAGAATGATGGTAGTCACAGAAGGATGCAACGCTGTTTCCAAGACAAATGCCCAAGATACCCACTTTGTAGATAATGTGGGTTAGCAAACAGTGAAAGCAACTCTAGCTAAATCGCTGTTGCAAAACTGACCTTCCTTGATGCTGGCCAGCTGCTCGAGACAGTTCTCACGATCAGAATGTGAACAGACAGCATTAGTGCATGCCAGATGATGATGATGAAACCTTATTGTAATCTCTGCATCTGTGTCACTTCGCCCCCTGGTGGTGAACATAATCATGTCAGGTAGGGAAAAGAGAAGACAAGGCTGCAGTGTAACTTTCAAAACAAGGGTCAAAGGTCAAATCCAGAGACTTTTTTTTTTTTTTTTTTTTTGTAGGTAAGGCAATGTACGTCAGTTTATCGGGGGCGAATCCTATACTGTTTGTGATGTGAAGAGTGGGTGGGGAAGGAGCAGAGATGGCTCCTTCTCCTATTTGAATGCTTGTAGTGTGTTTCCCAAATCCTGGAACACCTTCCGGGAACTCTGCTTTTTCCAAATTCTGTATTCTTTGTTTCCTTACTTGGCTTCCTCTGCTTGGCATCCCAAGGTAACAATGAAAGGAAGGACGAGAGGAGACGATGAAAGGAGAACAGAAGGATCTCCAAACTAACTGTCAGTGAAACCAGGAGAGGACTGCATGAGGAAAAGTATGTCCGTCATTGACAATTTCAGGCAAAAATGTCCATATCTGTGTTTTTTTAATGACAAAGAACCTGTCATAAGTCAAGAAGACTTTTTTTTTTTGCTTTTTAAATTCTTATTTAATTAATGAATTCATATTTTTTCTCTCTTTTTTTGCAAAAGAATGTGTTCTGACGAGACTGCATTTTGTTGTTTCTGGGCATTTTCACTGATTTAAAAACCTGAGCGAAGAGGCTCCCTGTGTAAGTCCAGATGCGAGAGATTTTACTAAAGTTCACTCCTTGTTTTGTTTTGCTTTGTTCTGTAATTACTTCACTCAAACATGCATTTAATTTTAACACTTGTTTGACCTACGTGATTCCTGCCAGCCACAGTGGCCACTCCTGGCCCTGTGTCTCAGTGCTCTGAATGTGTAGATGGCTTTATATGTAGGCTATGTCTGTGAAGCACATATATTGCCCTACAGGTGATAATTACTGAAGCGGGTTCTGTGAGTGGAGGGAGCCCTGCCGTTTAATAGGGAATCTGTTCACAGCAACACAAGATGGCCGAGTTAAGACAGAGCCTATTTTACAGTGTCAATAAATAAGAGTCTGTTTACCGTGGTGAACCTGGACAATGATTGTGATTAAGCTCATGCTGGAATTTCACTTGACTTTCAGACCTGTAATGGTTCCCTGCATTAAAATGTATTAATCTGTCCCGCTAACGAGCAAACCAATTCCCCCCGCACGCCAATTGACCTGAAGTGAAGAGGGCTTCAGCTCCTCGGTAATGAAGGTTGCGATTAGCGGCACGTCATTAAAAGTGCGCCGTTTTGGCGAAACTGAAACCGCCACGTGGTCTTGGATCAGCTCGCCTGAGAGAAAAAAAGATGCTAACTTGACAGCGCGCACCAACAGCGTGGTTGATTCGCACTGGAATGTTGAGCGCAACCGAACCAGGAACAGAATGCTTCGACCGTCTTCGCGGCTAGGCTCATCTTCTTAGCTCACTCTCTGCTAATCGGGCCCTAAGTCCCCGACAGTAATCTTGGCCCTCTTTCCCTCTGCCTATCCTATTAGAGTAAAAAAGATGAAGTACAAACCCTGACTCACCTCTGTCATCCGTTTCCTTGATTCTACTGCGCGGCTTGTCGTTCAGGTCTTAACACCCTGACCTGAATTCACGATACTCTGAGACAAACTATCTGCGTTGTTGAAAGATAATCCTCCTGATTGTTACCTGATGTGGGCTAGTAATTTATTGAAATGTGGTTATAAATGATGAACATTCAATACATTTTTTGTAACCTTTAAATATGTTTAAATATGTTTTGAAGCAATAGTGGTAAATATTGAACATAATTAAAATATAAATAATTCTGTAAATATGTAATTTCCTGCTATGTACTGTATCATCATATTAGGCTGTTATATCTGTTATTGATGTTATATCTTTTCTTGATGTACATAAAAATGAAATGGAAATAAGTATTTAATTGGATTAGGATTAGATTAACTGTAGAAACCCTGGAATATGAATCTGAAACCACATTTTCTATGGTGAATTAGTGTCACAAAGAAAATCAGTCTACCCCCCGCCCCCCTCCCCTCAGTTTTTAAGATGTGTCCAGTAATTTCTGTCCAGAAAAATATTGTCTCCTTCATTAAACTGGTTTTGGATATTTATTACTTGGCAGAAGCTTGGATACACAACCAAGATTGTGGTCTTCATTACCACAAAGTCTAAAAGCAATTACTGCAGTATCCCTCAAACATGAGGAATAGGGCCATTTATTTACACAAATAAATTACCCAGCTGCAAAAGCGCAATGGCAATATTAGATTACTAAATGTCATATTTATGTAGAAATAATATTTTCATGAAACAATGTAGCTTTCGCCCATTCATACAATTCCAAAAATCCCACAAATACAATATTTGTAATCAGACACAAAACCCTGCATAGATGTTCACTCTGGACATAGTGTTTTCAGTAAGTAATAAGAAATGGTAACACATTTTAAAAACACATATTCATATATATTATATTTATATCTTTTTTAAATTTAAGAATGTTACCTTTAGGCTTACAGAAATTCATATTGTGTACTCACGAAGAATTGAATTAAGTATGTGTAGTTATGAAGGACTGGTGTGTGTGCATATGTGTGTGTGTGTTGGGGACTTGTTCCCTGTTTCTTGCCAGCGTACAGCATATGTATTGGAATTAAAACCCTAAAGCTGGCAAATGGAAGAGGATTTACTACAGTGTGCCATTTTCTAGGAATTAAACAAATTAGTCATCCAAATTAGTTTTTTTTTTTTTTTTTTTACTGAACCAATGGACAGATTTGTCTGATTGGGTGTTTAAATTCTAATTAGATGGATTGGTCATTACACAAATAGGGGGAAATTTTTCTTATTTGCTGTTGCAGTGTTTTGCCATTGTGTATTTTGAATGAATACAACATCCGTCTAAAATACGAACAAAAAGGTTTTCCTTTTTTAATTAACTAATGACTAGAGCTCATTTAAATTTATTATAATTAGTCCTGTAGGGCAGATAATTTGCTAGATGATCTTGAGATCACCCTGGCTCACCAAATAAATTACTTGCATACTTAGTCCTTTTATAAAAACCTTTAAGATATTAAGTCTCCCTGAGGGTTTAATGTTAACTGATTATACAGACAATCGTCTTATGTTTTTAGGTTTGTCGTAGATTTATCAGCTTGTGGGATAAACTCCTCAAGGAAATATTCCCGACCCTCTAATTCCTCAAAGACGTCAGCTGTGCCAGAATGCTTGTTTCAATCCAAAAGTAAGAGGGAATTCCAAAAATCTTCAAAGAAATATCTGCAACCGTTTCTTAGTAATACATTTTTGTGTTTCCTGGGTTCTCATTGGTTTTTAATATGGCCACAACTGTATTAACAAGCTTGACTAGAATTCATTGTGACAAGTAACTGTGAAAAAGGATATTTTACAACGACTTATTTGAGCTGTTCCCGTTTTTGAATTCCTGCTCATTTAACTGAAGCAACCCTCCTTTCATTTGCTCCCTTGACTTTATTAGGAGCTTCAGCTTCTGCACAAACAAAATAGACAAAAAGGTAAATGAGTACTAAATGAGTCAGATGGATTTGCATCTAATTAAAAAGGGGGCCTGGGGCAGGCATCAGAGGGAAATAAGAGGCTTTAAAATTGGAGCATACCAGACTGTTAGATTTCTGAAGTGAATTTCTCCCCCTTCTCCTGTTGCTACTTGGGATGTTGGTAATATAACGCCTAAGAATATAGGCCTTTTCTTCATTTGCACTCATTGTACATCACTCTGAATAACAGAATATGGCCAGCTAGTAAGTATATATAGTCTTTCCACCAGCCATTTTTGCCATGCAATAGTAACACACATTTGTCTATTTTTGCCATTCATTTGTTTGAATAAAAAATATTCAAATTGGCAACATTTATTGATTTTTATTTTCAACTGAAACCATTCAAAAGTTATCTCTGCATCTCTTTCCTTTCTTCTTCTCTCACTTTTCCAGTCATTTTTCTTTTCCCTGTGTGTGTCTCCTTGTCCCATCCCTCTCTCTCTCTCTCTCTCTTTCTCTTTCTCTCTCTCTCTCTCTGCTGCTTCGACAATGAGTGTTAGCCCCAGAACGAGTTAGCAGATTACGCTGTGTGATAAGCTTCCTATTTTTCGAAAAACTACTGGGAGATTTCAGAGCTTATCTGTGGCCTTATCCCCAAAGCCAGCTTTGGACAGGCTGCTTTTAGTCTTTGAGTGCTGAAGATTTGCCATCCCAGGATCTGATCCAGATTAGCTCTTAAACTCAGTTCTGGCAAATGGCTGTGTTCACTTTTAACACACTACAGACTACTGACACACGGGGAGATAAGCATGACGTGCACATACATGCACATCTTGTATACCTACGTGTGTGGCAGATGTGTTTTTGCATGAAAATGAAATGAGTGACTTCTCTGATAGGGGATATAACCAGAGCATTTTTGATCAGTGTATCAAATCCTTTCACTTACTTTAATAAAAATATATAAATAAATACATTTTAAAAAGTGGGGTAGAAGGGATGTCTAAAAACGTAAGCTCCTTGGCTCAAAATTAAATGGCGTCCTAACTTAGTTGAAGTTCCCTGAGAAGGCAAAGCCATCTTAACTTTTTGAATTTCAGCTACAGGAAATGCAATACATTTGAGATTTTTTTTTAATGCATTCATTATTGATTATGATCTTAACATAATCTCTCAACCTTGAAGATTTAAACAGAAGATACTAAGTTTACATTCGGTGTCATGTAAGGCAACAACTTTTAATACTGGCTGATGCCCATACAGAAATTACCTCTGAGCTAAGTTAATATACATATGATGTATACAGATATTTCTTGATATTTTCATTAACTGAATTGACCTCATATTTGATCAAACTGGTGCAGGTAATTGATCTAATCTATGCAATGACATAGATTAACAGAATGAAATGAAATAGAAAATTTTAAAATTTTTATTAGTCATATTTTATAAAATATAAGTACAATTTTGTATTTTAACATTTTGTAAGTTATTTACAGCATTATATTCAATAACATTAACATCACATATAGTACACAAGAGAAACAAACATCAACATGTAAAACATGAAACAACTGAAACTAAATCTTGTTCAAGATTTGGGACACTTATTTCTGCCAGGATAACAGAAGCTAACACAGTACCTTGCACTATTAACTTTTAGGAAAAATAATACAGCAGCATTATATAAATCTTTGGGATCACTGTATCGCTTTACAGTACTGCTGAAATATCACAGTGTCCAGTACAGTGCATTCAAATGCAGCCCTTCTCCCAAGCCAACAGGAAGGAGCAAAGAGCGGAGAAATGCGCACCAAGATAGTATAGCGGTAAAGGGCTTGTTCAGATAAGAGAGAGGTAGGGTGGGATGTGGGGGGCCGGTAGAGTGGCCCAGCTCCAGTACATCCCGGCCGGGATGCAGGAGAGGGGACGGTCCGGAGGGAGCCCCCATAGCGGGGCGTCCCGCGAGCGGGGGACGGGGTGGTAGACGGGGGGAGGCACGGGGCACTGGATCTGCCCCGCCGCTCGCCGAATCCTCCGGCGGGTGTGGCGACGGCGGTGGTAGTCCCCCCTGGAGAAGTCGGGCAGGTTGGCGGGGTGGACGGCCCAGAAGTGGCCCTTGCCGTTGTCGCTGCGGCCCGCCTTGACGAAGCACTCGTTCAGGGAGAGGTTGTGGCGCACGCTGTTCCTCCAGTTTCTATCCTGTAGGGGGCGCAAAATGGGACGGATGAGCCTAGATCTGGCAAACTTTCGAACTGCACCAGAACACACAGAGAATACTCTTAATATTCTATAACTCTTAATGATTTTATCACTAAAAAAGGGCCTGACAAAACTTCCAACTGCGCCAGAACACTAAGAATACTGAGATCTTAATACGAGCAACAGCCAGATTTTATCACTAAAAAAGACCCGACAAAACTTCCAACTGCACTAGAACACACTGAGAACACTCTTAATACTCTCTAACTCTTAATGCGAGCAATTAAGCAGATGTGCTCTTCTATATTGGCTAGCATCTCTTATTGGTTGCATCAAGCACCAAAAGATTGGTGCTTTTAGTGATAAAATCTGACTATTGCTCGTATGAAGAAATCTTCTGTATTGAAGAAGATTTTATCACTAAAAAAGGGCCTGACAAAACTTCCAACTGCCCCAGAACACTAAGAATACTGAGATCTTAATATGAGCAACAGCCAGATTTTATCACTAAAAAAGACCTGACAAAACCTTCTAACTGCACCAGAACACACTAAGAATACTGAGGTCTTGTGGAGTGTTTGTGACTTATTTCTTAATATGAGCAATAGCCAGATTTTATCGCTAAAAAAGACCTGACAAAACTTCTTCAAACTGCACCAGAATATACGGAAAAACAAACTACAAGGCGAAAAACAAAACAATATGTCGAATATATAGAATTAAAATAAATAGCCTAACCTAAGATCTTGGAGTGGATTGTTTGTGACTGATTTCTTCATATGAGCAATAGTCAAATTTTATCACTAAAAGCACCAATCTTTTGGTGCTTGATGCAACCAATAAGAGATGCTAGCCAATATAGAAGAGCACATCTGCTTAATGCCCATTACTACATCCCTTTCTCCCATAGGGACAAGGCAAGCATGGCATAATGCTATCTTCTCTATCTTCTCTCAGCTTAGGAGAGGTCAGGGGTACTGAGGCCAGACCATCAAATGAGAATAAGACTTCAGAAGTAAAAAGGATTAACAGCATTATGATGTCATACAAGATCTCTGGCTGTTTGTTCATGTTTGTCAAACCATTTTTATAACTTTATAAAGGTCAGAAGTTGAGAAAGACAGATGTTTTAAGTGGACTTGGAGTTGCAACTTGTTATTGGAACAAATGGCGTTATCGGGTCCAGGTGCATTTTAAATTTATTTTAACAATAACCAATCTCCTGAGAAGCCATTGTCATATGTTACCACCTTAAACCTCTCTGGTAAATCTCTTGTTTCCCCTGGCAAAGAACTCCTGTTGGTTCTTAGCAGTAAGCAGTTAGCCTTATGTCAACTGGATTACCCAAACCATTGCGTTACTCAACAGACATCCCAACAACAAGATCAGTCCTCCACCCCACACACACACACACGGAGTGCAGCTACATCTCCCATTGTGCCTGAGAAGTCGCTTAAGTCATGGCCTTGAAATATGATGTAAAATGGCCATAACCTGGTGTGTCCGCTGCCTTGTTCCATTGAGTTTACTACGTGGCATGAAATACGTCCCTTCCTCTTTGAGCGGGCAGTTTTTCTTTGACGTCGCACCTTTGCCACCACAGCGGCGTTGTCGTCAGGGGCAATAACTTTGATTCAGGGGTACTCGTGTGATCTCCGGGATAAGCATCAGCCTTCTGGGACTGACTGAGACTGTCTGGCCAGTCTTAGGCCATATTTCCTCTGTACTTCCTGGATTCGGGCTTGTTTGGCTTGTGTGCTAAAAAATCAAGGTTTTCATATGGCATTTATCACAGCGTTATAATTATTTGGTGATTTTGTATAAAAGGTAGTCCTGAAATCAAGTACACCTGCTCAGTGTAACCATTGCGATTAGTTCTGTTGAACAGATTCAACAATAATCTATTTTCGAAAGGCATGAAGTGAACAAAAATGAATCAAGTAATGTATTAAATCAGGGGTGCACAACTCCGGTCCTGGAGGGCCGATCTGTGTGCTGGTTTTTGTTCCAACTGGTTACAATTTCTTACAGCTCTATAAACTATGCTGCTTCACTCCTGTACTTGAGCACAGTGAAATTTTGGATAAACCGGCAGACTGCGACTGTAGCTGGTGCTTATACACATGTCAGATCAAGATATGATTGGGCCAATTCAATAAATGTTGGCAAATGTTGTCACAAAATCCTGAAATGGATTGGCCCTTGTTGTGCACCCCTGTATTAAATCCTAGTCAATTATCTAGCCTCTTACTGGTTGGAGATCACGTTTGCTGAAGATGAAAAATTTAAGAAATTTCAAAAGTAATATCTCAAATATGTATTTTTTATAACATAAATTATACTATAAACTATGTAATATAAGGATATACTTACATATACGAGTGGATAACAGCATGTGGAAAATTAGTTCTTATTTCAGAATTTAATGTTGTACAGCACATTGGTTGAAAACATCGGAATGGAACCGACGTTTAATCTAACGACTCCACTCTGGTGCTCCTGGCTCCCTGTCTTCCTTTCAAACGCACTCGTACTTTTTAAAAAGGGTTTTTTTATTTTAAGCCCCTTTTCCACTTCTAGGTCCTTCCACGGATTTGCACGTACCTTACTCTTGAAGTACGGGTAGTGGTCCATGATCCACTGGTAGATATCACACAGCAACAGCTTCTTCTCTTCGGAGGCCAAGATGGCCATTGATATGAGGGCGATGTAGGACTGGCTCGGCTTGTCCTGGGGGTTATCTGAACCGGTGCTCCCCTGTTCTCCCTCATCGTTTCCTTCGCTCCTCTCTTCCGATCCATCGGCTCCTTTCTCCAGGCTCTCCCGGCTCCCCAGCCCCAGGCTGAAGCTCTCTTTTGGGCTCCCCGGGCCCGGCTCGCCGTTTATGCCACGGGGCGGCTGTGCGTCCGCTGCGTGTGTCCGTACCTCAGGCTGCCCCCCGGGACTGTCCCGCCCCTTGTTGAACAGCAGGTAGTCGATGGTGAAGCGCAGTCCCAAACGCTCCCGTCCACCGCTGCCGCCCGCGCTCTCCGTTGTCCCGCCTGATTTTTCCATCCCAGGTGCCAAACGGCTGAGCGCACACACGCAAGTGTCTATCTGCAAGTCAACACGGCTCTTAACTGCCCTACGCTGTGGAGCAACAACAGCTACTTTCAGGTTAGTTGTTACTTGAAAATGTGATTTTGTTTTTCACTGATAATGGCTCTTCCCTTCACAGGGTATTGCAAGTCAGAGCAGGACCCCGTATTGCGTCTTGCCGGCGTTCCAAGGACGAACATCGGTCTAAATGTGGCCTCGTGCTATTATAGGCGGTCAGAACATGTCAGGGTTCATCTCCACCCCCCCTCCACCCCCCAGATTGCGCAAAACTGACCGGAAACGCACGTCACGGACCTGACGTCCTTCTTTTAACGCACAGCCTGATCTGTTGGTTCTGCAGCCTCAGATGTATCCCATCACACTCTTTGCAAAGTTGCCTCTATTTAAATGTCCCCAAATGTACCCCTCTCGAAGAAGGACAGTTGGAGGGGCCCTGGGAGTTTGGGGGGGGGGCTTGTGCCATCTTGGCGAGGAAGATTAATAGAACCACCAGCAAAGCTCAGTAATTATGAAAGATTACACACTGAGATTTAGCAGGACACGGTGTTCATAGGATAACAGCTCCAAGAAGCTTCCGGACTCTTTTATCCCTCTTAAGTGACTTGTGGGCAACGGATGAATGGGTAGGAGGAGGTAGGAAAGCACTTCAAGCATCAATGCCATGATAGCGAATGCAGGAGCACAAAGAGTGTACTTAGAATGGGCAGTATTTGAAATGCATGTATTTGAAATGCATTTGAAATACTTGGAATAGGCAGCGCTTCAAATGCACATCTTTGAAATACATTTGAAATACTTGGAATGGGCAGCACTTCAAATGCATGTATTTGAAATGCATTTGAAATACTTGGAATGGGCAGTGCTTCAAATGCACGTATTTGAAATGCATTTGAATATGCATTTGTATGTATGTATTTTATTTCATGCATGGTTTATGCCTCTGCCCCCTGCAAAGCAACCTACTCCGCCACCATTTTGATTGTTGCTTGCAGATACATTTTTGGAAAGGCATTTTTTTATTTTCAAACAAAAAATATATTTTAGAGTATTTTTTTTAAAAAACCCTGACTGTACATACATTATCAAATTGCTTTGTAATGACCGATGTGTAGTAATGTGACAGGGTTTTTTTTTTGCTTTGTATTTCTCAGGCTTGTAGTTTATGTTGTTGCTGCAAATGTTTATGTCATGTGCATTTCCCTGTAAATCCATCAAAATGACTCTTCCATACTCATACCACTGTGAAATATGAGTTGCATTGCATCTTATGTCATGATTGCATATCCCTCCTGTACGAATTTAGTAAGCTGACCAGAGAACACGTTCAGAAAAAAACAGGCTCTGTTTTTAGGCATTTTTAATCCCTTGGTCTTTGACCTTGGGGTGAATATCAGCATATGTCATCCTCTGAAACGAATGATATCAGCCACAGCGCGATTTCACTCCACAGTTTACCATATAGGCTAAGCTGGTCAAAGTAAGATGCTGAGTTGGAGGACTTTTAAAGTGCATGTAGGCTGTTGTTACCTGATTGACCGTACGGGGTTGCTGTTGTGCAGTAAGACACTGGTTCCTGCCAATTAAATTCCTCCCTTTCTGAGCAAGACCATGGGCAGTACCATCCTATAGGTTCACCAGCCACAATCAGCACTGGCAAAATCCAGATCTGATACCAGACTATGGGGCTCATTGGCACATGCAAGCAGTGTTTTTGTCAATAAGATGAACTTGACAGTACAATACAATTATGTTTTTAATATACAGAAGGATAAACAAGGATTTGTAAGTGTACATCGAAGTAAATATGTCCATCTTGGCTTTTCTCCCGGTGCACAAGATGGCGTCTCTTAACTTCCGGGCAATGCGTGGTGTGCATCACTGTTTCCTGTTGTAGTAGTTGTGAGGAGAATTACGAGAAGACCTAGATAGTAGTAGCGATCATGAGTGTTTTTAAGATTAAGGAGAAACGATTAATATATCAACGGCAAGAGAAGAAAACTTCTCTACATTGTTGTGTGCCTCGATGTGCTAATTCGTCGAGGTACAACTCGGAGATTAGCTTCCATCGGTTTCCAATCGATCCTGAGGTACGAGCTCAGTGGCTCATTAAGATCCGTAGAGACAACTTCAGTCCCACTCAAAATACGCGGCTCTGTAGTAGGCATTTCCAGACAGGTGATTTCGTTGTGACGGCTGGGGGACAGAGAAGACTCAACAAAGGAGCTGTACCTTCTCTGTTTGCCTGGAACGATTATAGCACACCCGCACCAAGGCTTAATGTATGGGAACGCCAGCCGAGATGCCCTTCCCCGGACTTAGCAGCGTCTGACTCCGACTCCGAGATGGAAGTGCAAATAGCGCCTGATCACGATTACAGTGTACGGTATATAACCAAATACTGCATGATTAATCGAGCTCAATACAGGACTACCAAAGACATACGTCAAGAAATGTGTGCCATTAGAGAAGACACTGTTCAAGAGTTAAAACCTGATTGCTTAAAGATATACATGTAAATATTTTCACATATTGGCTCACTGTTTTTTCTGCAATTAGCCAGCCTCATGCTGAGGTTTCTTCATAATGAAAGTTTTATAAATCTCAATATCCATCTTGTCTGAAATATTTTGGTCAAAAATATTTCCAATTCCTTATAAGAGGTTATGCAAAAGGTTTAAAGGTAGTGGTCAAATGTACTGGTTCCCTAACTGTTCATCCGGACTGTGAGAGTGGTTCCGATTGGTTATGTGATACATATGATTAAAACAAAAACTACTGTATATAATATACTTTTCAAAGACATTTACATAAGTCAAATTAAACACTGAATTGGTTATATACACTGTGGCAGGTGTACGTGCTGTTGTCTTGTCATGATTAAAAAAAATTAAAAAAAACTATATATATATATGACAATTCTGGGTAACAGGAAATGCGTTTGCGCATTATCATTGGGCTCACAGGGTTTAGGAGACAGGATTACATTTCACACGTCATGTGTTTTTGAAAAACAAGAATGTGTTTGGGGGATTTTTCAGCACAACGAAACATTTCTACAAGCAGTTTCACGAGTGGTGACGAGTGGTGGTGTATAGCGCCCCCTTCTGTCCATACAAGGGAGCATATTTTAACAAGTGCACTCTGTCTTCTGTCACGTCTTACCAGCAGCAAAGCGTGATATTAGACAATGCCGCAGACATGTTCAACCCTTCTTATCTCAACAGAGGTGTAATACTTGCATCATTTACTTTTTTTTTACGAAGTCAGCTCAGCCACAACACATTCCTCTACAACAAAACTAGCGAATGACTACATTAAATAGTTTATAGTTTAATAATCATTTTCTGAATTTATATTTATGATTGAATATAACCACCAAAAGACAGCAGCATTAGTAATCTGCATTCGTATAGCAAGTTGTAAGGTCAAAAAGTTAAAAGTTGTTTGGCAAATTTAGTAGAAACACGTATCCGACAAATAAATACAAGCGCATTCATACATTAACTGATTGTCTTCACCACGACACTGGAATAAGTAAAACCCGAAATGGAGCTTTTAAACGCTCTATGTTGCATAGTCCCTATAGTAGTCTGGATCCAGTTTCATTGTCATTAGTTCTTGTGCAACCTCGGTGTCCTGAAGCCCCATTCGCGTTTGTTATATTTAAATACCAGAGACATTATTCTTATTAAAACTCACTGGAGTTGTGAAGTTATTTCTGCATGATTGTGTTTTCTGGCTAATACAAACCCTGCATTTTAGGGTTGCTCGAAAATCGTGAAGTGGAATTCAGGTCAAGGATTGGATTGGGCATGGTTGTTGCGTTCTTCCGCGGTGCAGAGTATATGTCAAATCTAGGTACCTGTAATCCCGCTGCCCCGTTCAGATTCAAGGTTATCAGGCTCCGGAAACAAGATCGCAGAGTTCACAGCAAACTGGGGGTGTTTCCGAGATGCTGTGGCCTACTTTTATAGCGGAAGCCTGTTTCGGATTGTTTTCTAAGCGGCACTGTCTTTTTAAAACCTCGTAATCACGCCCCTTCAGAACGCTTTCTGTGGTTTTGTGACGTACGGCCGCACTGATTGGTACTGTTAACCCCTGGACACGTGACCTGTCTGACTCTCATTGGAGAGGAACGGGCTTTCAGCTTAGGCTCTCGCGGGTATGCTGCATGAAGATGGCGGCCGAACTGGTGGAAGCGATGGCAAGTTGAGCTCCGTTCGCCCGGGTGCAAGGGACAGGAGAGGGGCTGCGGGGCAGGGGCGTTACGGCGGGCTGTTATGAGAGACGAGAAGGGGGTGGACCCTACACCGTCCGAATTTATTATAATAGTAAAAGATATGGAACCGGGTACTAAGAGCTGTCAAGTGCGCCTAGGTTAGGGACATATGGGAAATGAATGATGATAGCTTGCTAGCTAGCTAGCTGGCTAGCTAACCATAAATAAAAACAATCACAAGGAGTCGGCGCGAAACTGTTATAGTTAGCTAGTTAATTATGAAGCTTGTTCTTGAACTTATATGTTACTTTTGCTAGCTGTATGTATTTGTTATTGCTGTTGAGGATTGACGACACAATATGTTGGGCACTTTTAAGTGTTTTTGCTGGGAAACATAATCGTGTGCTCCGTCGTTCTAACACGCACTTGGCTAGGCAGCTAGTGTGAACAATATAGAGCGGCGGTCAGCATGAAACTGCGCGTGTGTGCGTCCTCAAACAGTGAACAGGTCCAGGTTTTAGTGTGGTGGGCTGCTAAGGCTAGCTAACAATGTGAGCCTTCCCGGCGCAACCTGGAATATTCAGCTGTGTTGTACCATCGTTGGGGCTGCGGGGTAGATACTGTATGTCCACTGGGATTACACCATAGCGATATGGATGAAAGAACAATGGGGGTGTCTGTGGTTAATGTTAGCTAATTAGCTTTCTGTATTTGCTAAGGTTTGGGCCATGTGATGGAGATTTATCAGAAACGGCCCGTCATGAGATGATGGTGTTGTAAATGACAGTTTTTTAAAACTATGAATTATTTATTTTTCACATTTATTATACTTTTAGTTGACATTCAATGAGTAAATTAGTTTGTCCACATTGTATTTAAGTGGAAAATGTATGTTCACTCAATGTTGAAATGGTTAAAACCCCATCTTAAACTTGATCTTGGCTTTCATTCATAGGTATTTGGCCTGTCTTGTAATGTATAGCTGTATAAGTACAAGTTTAAGGAATAATGCTTTTTCAGTCATGTGATTTATAACTATATAAATACGTTTTTAAGGAATCATACTTTTTCCTGGAGTAAGCACATTGCTTCTTTAAAGCATGCAGTAACTTGTGGAGTTGTTTTTACACACTGTCTGTAGAACAAGTCATGTTGGACAAAGTAGCACATTTATACCCAATAGCCCCATTGCAATGAAGTGTGATTAAAAAAAACTTCCTATGTCCTTCTTACTGCTTTTCTCTTTCTTACCACCTCCCCCCCCACCCCACCCTTCACACCTGTTACGCTGCATATCCCCCCCCCCTTCCCCTTCTCCTTTCCCCGCCCAGAACATGGTGAAGAGTTTCCGAGTCTCTGACCTGCAGACGCTGCTGGCCTCCATGGGCCGCAGCAAGAGCGGGCTGAAGCAGGACCTGGTGGGGCGGGCCCTGCGGCTGGTCCAGACCGAGTACAGCCCCGAGCTGCTGAAGAACGTGCGCCAGCTCTACGAGTCCCGCTTTCCCAAGGCCTCGGGCTGGCTGGCCGCCCGCCGCCCGGAGGGGGGGGTCCCGCTGGCCTACGCCCGCAGCGCCTCCCCCGCCGCCGCCGCGAACGCCAACGCCCTGGGCACCGACTACCTCAACGGCATCCCCAAGCCGTCCCCCACCCCCGCCGCCGAAGTCAAGCTGGTCTCGCTGCCCTTCTACCAAACCCTGGAGACACTCATGTCCCCGACAGAGCTGAGTGAGTCGCCGCGCGCCGCGCGCTAGGGTCGCCGTGGCGACTGGACTGTATAGACCAGGGGTGTCTGGTCTCATCCAAAAAGGGCCGGGGTGCGGGTGCGGGATTTTGTTTTACCCTAGCGCCAAGATGGCTGATTCTGCTTATCAAGGGTTTGGTTGAAGACCGCGATTAGTTAATTAAGTTGAATCTGGTATCGTGGTGCTGGGCTAAAACAAAAAAGCTGCCCCAACACCAGCCATTTTTGAGTAAGATTGGACACCCCTGATATAGCCTGAATATTTGTTGTCGCATAATTTTATCAGGTATGGAGGGGTAGGGAGCGCCTTAGTAAAACATTGTGGGCCAGTTTTCCAGGCACAAATTAAGCTTAGTCTTGGATTAGAAATCTATAAACATTTCCCCAGTAGTGATGTTCGCTGAAAAAGAAAACTTAAGTCTTGGACTAGGCTTAATCCTTTCCTGGGAAACCAACCCAGTGTGTTTCAGCGACTTGTGGCATAACTTTGAATGACAAAGACAGAGTTGTAAACTGTTCACACTGCTTAACACCAACCCCTTTTTAAGGAAGTAACAGGTAGATATGTCATGTTTGTGGGGTTTTTTAAAAAATAGGATTAACATTTATCTTTCACACGATGCGCAATCTTTTCCTCCACAAAAAATTCTAAATGAAGAATTTTCAGCACGGCATCCCTTGGAAAAGCCTGCTCCCTGGTATATTGTCTCGGTTTGGCGAGGCCCCGCCCCCCCTCTCTGAGTCTGCCCCTTCTGTCCCAGCAGTTGCCCAGAACAGCGAGAAGCTGCAGGACAGCCCGTGCGTCTTCGAGCTGACGCAGAGCCAAGTGGACCAGATCCGCAACTCCAGGTGAGTCCTGCTTGCCGCGCGGAGGGCCAGGCCATCGCCGTCCGCTCCGTTGCCGTCCGCGCGTGCGGCGCGCGAGCGTCGCGTTCGCAAACGCAGCGGCGGTTAACCTTGCCCGCTTGCTTGAGGGGAAGCGGCGCTCTTTTCAAGTGTGCTACTTTGCGTGCCATTTTTATTGGGTAATTCCAGTGCATACCTGGTTGTTTTCTGGGTGATTGGCGAGGATGGGTTCACAGGTTCAATTCCCGGGTGGGACACTGCCGTTGTACCCTTGAGCAAGGTACTTAACCTGCATTGCTTCATATGTATAACGTATAAATGGATGCAATCTAAACGCTATGTAAGAATTGTGTAAGTCGCTCTGTATAAGAGCGTCTGCTAAATGCCTGTGATGTAATGATGTGTGACACTGTTGTGGTGATGACATAGAACACGAGAGTGTGTAATGACAAGGGGCACGTCATCCAGCCTCTTAGCTTGCGGTTAGCCTGCAAACCAGGGAGAATGCATACAGTAGCAATGTGTTGGGCTGTGCTGGACTTGCATTACATCAGTTTTTCTTTTTTTTTTTTTGCTCTTGCAGTGAGCTTCGCGCGGGGATAAAATCAGTCCAGGTGGTTCTTCGGTGAGTATGCGAGAATTTTTCTCCTCGACCAGTTAGGCCGGTCGAGCTCCGCCCCTCCCTCCCCCCTCCCCCCAGAGATGCCAGTGACCTCGGCGAAGTCCGTCAGTGGACTCACTTTAAGCACAAAGACTCCACAGGTGTAGGCAAGCGCGCTCAGAACTAGGTTACTAATGGAAATTTCCTGCGAGCTGTTGTTATTTAAGGAACCCCAGAGCGGAGAAAATGGAGTGGCAGGGCCCGGCTTCTCCTTATGCAAAATGAGAAAATGTCAGATGAGACAGAGCTTTGTGTAAAACCAAATCTGACCATATGTGAATTACCATACAACTCCAGACATTCTGTACTCAGGTTTAGCATTAGACCTTTGTTCAAAACCTGAAAGTTAATACTTGATAGTAGACTAGTTAGTCATATTCCCCTGTTTTGCAGATTAGGGTTTTTTTTCTCTCCTTGCTTTTAGTGGGAGTTAATAGCAACATCTTTGTGTCCCTTCTGGAATAAGACTAATAAGACGAAGAACAAACAGCTTGTGGTGGCCGAATCGTGACCTCCAAACAGCGCTGATATTTTCGTGTGAGGTTTTACTGCTGTGTGACTGCCGATGCCGGTATGTTCCAGAATCTGTTACACAGACACCATCGGAGTGCAAGAGGATCAGTACCCACCCAATATTGCCGTCAAAGTGAACCAGTCCTACTGTCACGTACCGGTAAGCAGACGTCAACCAACCTGAGCCTCTGGGGTCGTGGAGTAGACTCTATGACAGCGTCTAGTGATCCAGTCACCAGACGTCTCAGCTCATGTTAGGATGTGCCCAGCCCTGCTCCTGGAGATCTGCCGTCGTGTGGGTTTTCACTCCAACCCTAACAAAGCACGCCTCATTCAACAGATAGAGATCTTGCTCAGCTTCTAATTAGTAGAATCACGTGTGCCAGTTTAGGGTTGAAATGAAAACCTGCATGACAGTAGCTCTGTGGAAAGAGGGTTTGGCTGCCCTGAAGTACAGTAATGCTATACGGTTATAGCAGTGTGCTAGTGTGCACTGGACATCCTTACACTGACGTAGTCATTAAACGGGGTGTATTTTTGTCTGCTTATTTATATCTAAAAGATAGAGCTGTTTTAAAATCGTCAGCGCTGTGGGATAAACAGGGATGCCCCTCTTACCATGCCTTCGTGCTGTTTCCAGGGTTACTACCCCTCCAATAAGCCTGGCGTGGAACCTCGTCGGCCCTGTCGCCCAATCAACATCACGCCCTGGCTGCACCTCTCCACGGCCTCCAACCGCATCAACGTCACCTGGGGCAACTTCGGAAAGGTCCGCCTCTCGCCCTCACGCAGATGCAACCGCCTGTCTGTCCTGCTCTGCCCTCTGTGTGCTTCCCGTACGATTGGCTGTCTGTCCCGCTCTGCTCTGTGTGCTTCCCGTACGATTGGCTGTCTGTCCCGCTCTGCTCTGTGTGCTTCCCGTACGATTGGCTGTCTGTCCCGCTCTGCTCTGTGTGCTTCCCGTACGATTGGCTGTCTGTCCCGCTCTGCTCTGTGTGCTTCCCGTACGATTGGCTGTCTGTCCCGCTCTGCTCTGTGTGCTTCCCGTACGATTGGCTGTCTGTCCCACTCTGCTCTGTGTGCTTCCCGTACGATTGGCTGTCTGTCCCGCTCTGCTGTGTGTGCTTCCCGTACGATTGGCTGTCTGTCCCGCTCTGCCCTGTGTGCTTCCCGTACGATTGGCTGTCTGTCCCGCTCTGCTCTGTGTGCTTCCCGTACGATTGGCTGTCTGTCCCGCTCTGCTCTGTGTGCTTCCCGTACGATTGGCTGTCTGTCCCGCTCTGCTCTGTGTGCTTCCCGTACGATTGGCTGTCTGTCCCGCTCTGCTCTGTGTGCTTCCCGTACGATTGGCTGTCTGTCCCGCTCTGCTCTGTGTGCTTCCCGTACGATTGGCTGTCTGTCCCGCTCTGCCCTGTGTGCTTCCCGTACGATTGGCTGTCTGTCCCGCTCTGCCCTGTGTGCTTCCCGTACGATTGGCTGTCTGTCCCGCTCTGCCCTGTGTGCTTCCCGTACGATTGGCTGTCTGTCCCGCTCTGCTCTTCCCCCGTTTGTCCTCGAGCCCTGGAGTGCTCTGCTGTGTTTGTGTATCCTAAACGGCACACATTCGCTGTGTTTGTAAATGGTCTGCTACACAATGGATCATTCAGTGTCGGTTTACACTGTTGTTGAGCTCTTGCGGTCTCTTTTTTTTTAAGTTAAAGTAAGTGCATTAACCATGTAGGCTGTGGGGACTGCATTACTGTCGGAGTGTTTTCTGGATTGTTAGTGTAGGGGGGGGTGGGGGGGGGGTGAGCTAGATGTAATGCTTAGTAGTGATTCCCAAAGGGATGGTGTCTGTTTGAGTGAATGTGTTCAGTTTGAGCAGGTCAGTGACAGGGATGGTGTCTGTGTTCAGTTTGAGCAGGTCAGTGAATGGGATGGTGTCTGTGTTAAGTGAATGTGCTCAGTTTGAGCGTGTCAGTGAATGTGCTCAGTTTGAGCAGGTCAGTGAATGGGATGGTGTCTGTGTTAAGTGAATGTGCTCAGTTTGAGCGTGTCAGTGAATGTGCTCAGTTTGAGCGGGTCAGTGTCTGTGTTCAGTTTGAGCAGGTCAGTGACAGGGATGGTGTCTGTGTTCAGTTTGAGCAGGTCAGTGACAGGGATGGTGTCTGTGTTCAGTTTGAGCAGGTCAGTGAATGGGATGGTGTCTGTGTTAAGTGAACGTGCTGGGTTTGAGCAGGTAAGCGGTGATGAGGTCATGGTTAATTTGCTCCGCCCCCTCCCTGTGCTCGCAGCGCTACTGTGTGGCAGTGTACCTAACGTGCTGGGTTTGAGCAGGTAAGCAGTGATGAGGTCATGGTTAATTTGCCCCGCCTCCTCCCTGTGCTCGCAGCGCTACTGTGTGGCGGTGTACCTGGTGAGGGTCTTCACGTCCGCAGAGCTCTTCAGCCAGCTCAAGCACTGCTCTGTGGAGAGTCCCGAGCGCTGCCGAGAACGCAGTGAGTATGGGGCTCTGTGTGTGTGTGTGTGCGTGTGTGTGTGTGCGTGCGTGCATGCGTGTCCGTGTGTGTGTGTGTGTGTGTGCGTGCATGTCCGTGTGCATGTGTGTGTGTGTGTGTGTGTGTGTGTGTGTGTGTGTGTGTGTGCGTGCGTGCGTGTGCGTGTGTGCGTGCGTGCGTGTGTGTGTGTGTCTGTGTGTCCGTGTGTGTGTGCATGCGTGTGTGTGTGTGTGTGTGTGTGTGCGCAAGTACAGTACCCTACATACACTGAAGTAGTGTCCCACTAGATTACAGAGAGCCTTTAGTGGAGCCAGAATGGAGGGGTCTGCGGTGCATTTGCACCACATAATGGAGGGCCCTGTGTGTGGCTGCAATGAGTTGAGCCAGAATGGAGAATGCAGTCACGTTGCTCTTTCTCATTTTCACACCAGCTGACTGAAGGGACGCCACAAAAACCTACAGTAATCATCACCTTCCAGGGCATGGGTTTGATACCCCTAAGACAGCATATTGCTTCAAGGTTGAAAACCCTGTAGTGCGTAACTGGAGCGCATTTGAATGTTGAGCTCAAAAGGCTATAGTTATTATTGCACTTATTAGAAATCTATCTCCAGTTTTTTTTTGTAAAAAAAAGAAAAAGCAAAGGGTGAATGCTGTTAGTTATGTGTCGACATGAAGAACACCAGGTGAGGTGTAACAGAAAAAGACGGTTGATCAGGGCAGTGAACGTGAACGTGAACGTGCAGTGATGCGGTGGTGTTGTCTTCAGTCCAGGACAAGCTGCGCTTTGACCCAGAGAGCGAGATCGCCACCACGGGGCTGCGCGTGTCACTCATCTGTCCGGTAAGTGCGGGCGTTCGGAGCACCTCCGCCTGGACCAGGGCCGCCCAGCCCTGCTCCTGGAGATCTGCCGCCCTGTAGGTTTTCACTCCACCCCTAACAAAGCCACACCTCATTCAACAGCTAGACCAGGGCTGCCCAGCCCTGATCCTGGAGATCTGCCGCCCTGTTCCTGGAGGTCTACTGTCCTGTCGGTTTTTGCTCCACCCCTAACAAACCACACCTCGTTCAACAGCTAGAGATCTTCGTCGGGCTGCTAATTAGCAGAGTCAGGTGCGCCAAATTAGGCTTTTAATGAAAGCCTACAGGATGGCAGGTCTCCAGGACCAGGGTTGGGGTGGAATTCGGTTTTTGTTGAGGGGGTTTATGTTTGTTACTCTGCACATACATCTGTCACCCTTAGCCATCCTCTTACCCTCTCTGGCCAATGTGGGACACGCAGATGTCTTTTATGAGATATATGTTATGTAGTATAATAGGCCAGGATGGACGCTGGAGGATCTTTGTTTTTATTAAGAGGATTTGTGCAGATCTTTGCTTTTATTGTTGATGTGTTTGTTTTTCTGTTTGTGTATAGGTGCTTTTAGGAACCTTGCTGTATGTTTTTATTCACTAACATCTTTGTATGTTTTTTGTATGTGGAATGTTTGTCTTTTACGGCTGCAGCATGGGTGAAAGCCCAAGCCAAATTTTCCACTTTGTGGGACAATAAAGTTAATCTTGAATCTTGAATATCTCACTCAGTAGCATCATAGCTTTTTAAAAATTCTCTTTCTCTTTCACTTTCTCTTTCTCTCTCTCTGTTTTTCTCTCTCTTTCCCTTTCTCTCTTTCTATCTCTCTCGCTCTCTGTTTCTCTCTCTCTCTCTCTCTCTCTCTCCCCCCCCCCTCTCTTTCTCTCTCCCTCTCCCTCTCCCTCTCTCTCTCTCTCTCTCTCTCAGCTGGTGAAGATGCGTCTGGGCGTGCCCTGTCGGGTGCTCACCTGTGCGCACCTGCAGTGCTTCGACGCCGTCTTCTTCCTGCAGATGAACGAGAAGAAGCCCACGTGGACCTGTCCCGTGTGCGACAAGCCCGCCCCCTTCGAGCTGCTCACCATCGACGGGTACGGGAACGCCACCCCCACGCCCTCTGCCGAAAGATTTGTCCTTCCCTAGTGTGAAGCGTTCGTGTCTGAACTTAGTGTCGATCCAGCTAATATAGTGTCGATTCAGATAGATCCGAAAATGTATCGGCCATTGGCAGGAGTGAGCTTTGTGGTGTCATGTGAACGAAAGAGGGTGGGGCTTAGTGGTTTTGAGGTCTTGCTGACCCAGGAAGTGTGCTTTCTGCTGCAATTGCCAGATCAGTGTTTCTCTGTGGTTTATTTTCTTATTAGTTGCCCAGTATAGCAGGTGGCTTGGCGGGGGGGGGGGGGGGGGGGCTGCGGCTCTACATTTCTTAAATTTAGAATGTTCATCTGACAGTGGGGCACAAAACCGAATGTCGTCATTATGCAGAGGACCTCATGTGCAGCTCTGCTGGTAAACTCCAGGGGGCGCTGTGTGTGTGACTGAGACACTGTCATTCAGGCTGGCTGAAGCCCACCAGCACTGCGCTAGTCTGTGGGGCTGCTGGCCTCGGTCAGCCCTGGCATGGTCCAAATTCCACACCAGACCACATGGCCTATCCGTGTGTTAAAACAATATTTCAGCAGGATGAGCCAACCTCTCCTCCCTCCCCTCCCCCCCCACACACACACACACCTCCCAAATTCCTGTCATTGAGCTCCCATATTTTTCAAAAGTGCCTTTAATGAACATTTTATGTGACTTGTACAATCTTTTTTCCCTCCTCCTCCTTCCATTCCGTTTAATTAAGGCAATATGCTGAGCATAAATGTATTCAGACCATTTTTGTTGGAAGTCTGAAGCGATAAAATCCCAATTTAAGCGCGGTAAAATATCGCCCTTATTCTCCAAATTGATTCTGAGGTCTCCGTGTGGCCACTGCTGCTGTTCACAGTCCAGCGCCCCCCCACACACACCAAACACCCCCTCTCTCCCCAGTCCTGATTTATTGAGTCCTTTTACACTGTGGGCCCTTTCCCCAGTATAACTGTGAAATCTCTCTCTCTCTCTCTCTCTCTCTCTCTCTCTCTCTCTCTCTCTCTCCCCCTCCCCCTCCCCCTCCCCCTCTTTCTCGCTCCCTCTCTCCCCCCCCCCCGGACCCAGGCTGCTGTCTGAGATCCTGAAGGAGACCGAGGACGTGGAGGAGATAGAGTACCTCACCGACGGCTCCTGGAGGCCGATCCGCGACGAGAAGGAGCGGGACAAGGAGAGGGAGCGCAGCAACACGCCCGACTACCCAGTGCTGGACATCTGTAAGAGCCGCGCTTTCCCCCGTTCCGCTAAAGCAGGGGCCGGATTGGCAGCGCGCCGTTAGCACGTTGGCACGTTAGCGTGTTGTAAGCACGTTAGCACGCTGTCAGCACGTTAGCGCACAGTAAGCACGTTAGCACGCTGTCAGGACGTTAGCGCACAGTAAGCACGTTAGCGCGCTGTCAGCATGTTAGCACACAGTAAGCACGTTAGCGCGCTGTGAGCACATTAGCGTGCCATTAGCATGTTAGCGTGCCGTGAGCACGTTAGCATGCAGCGATGAGTGCGAGGGCGATGAAGGCCGGCTCACCCACCCGCCTGCCTGTCTGGGCTTGCCATTTCGTTAACGCTCACAGAGGTTCCAGCGCCGTGTCAAGCCTGGACTGGAATACCCCTCAGGGCGCGCGCTTCTGTTAACTATCCTGGCAGGCGGTTCCCCACATTGACGGTCCCGTGTAAACAAACGCTTCCTGATTTCAGTTTACCTCTGACTTTGATGACTTTAATTACCTACACGCTCTTGTTCTCTCGATGGAACTTTCATTTTTGAATTGAAAGAAAACATCCCTGTTTTTGTTTGTTAGAGCCTGAAGAGATTGTGTCTTAACTCTTTTCTCTTAATTGCTATTTCATGCCAAGAACAATGTTAGTTGTTATTCTTGGTCCTTTTTCAAAGAGCCGCAATATATTTCTTCCCATTTAGCACCCAGAGCAGCTCTTAATATTCTATAAATAGTCTAGCTAAGACATTGTCTAACATTAATATAGTCTTTGATTTGCATGTGTGTGTGTGTGTTTGCGTGCATGCATATGATTGTGTGCACATGCGTGTGTGCTTGTGTGTGTGTGTGTGTGTATGCGTGCATGCGTATGATTGTGTGCACATGCGTGTCTGTGTATGCTTGCTTTTGGTTGAGGGAAGAATGACCTTTAACTTCGAACTGTTTGAGCCGTTAGGACACATTACATCACAGGCATTTAGCAGACGCTCTTATCCAGAGCGACTTACACAACAACAACACTTACGGTGGACTGGGAGCAGGCGAGATGCAGCGCAGGGCATTGCCAGCCAGCTCTGTCTGTGCTGTAGTGTGTCTGTGCTGTAGCGCGTCTGTGCTGTAGCGCGTCTGTGCTGTAGCGCGTCTGTGCTGTAGCGCGTCTGTGCTGTAGCGCGTCCGTGCTGTAGCGTGTCCGTGCTGTAGTGTGTCTGGGCTGTAGTGTGTCTGTGCTGTAGCGCGTCAGTGCTGTAGCGCGTCTGTGCTGTAGTGTGTCTGTGCTGCAGTGTGTCTGTGCTGCAGTGTGTCTGTGCTGTAGCGTGTCTGTAAAGCTCGGCGGTGTGGAAAAAGGAATCGTTGCGGTGCGGCGGCGTTAACGCGTTTGGCCCCGCCCCTCTCCTCTCCAGGCTCTTCGGAGGCCAACGGCCTCTCCCCGGCGCACAGCAGCACCAGCCAGACCGGGAAGTCCGGAGGGGGCGGCGCCGTGGCAACGGTGGGCGGAGCTGCGGGCGGCGGCGGCAGCGGCGGCGCGGTGGTCGATCTGACTCTGGACTCTTCCTCCGAGGAGGAGGACGGGGGCGGGCCGGCGGGGGACAGCGAGGACACAGAGGACAGCCAGGACAGCCCCCCTCCCAAAAGAGGCCGTTACGGCTACGATAAGGACCTGGTCACCGCGTACTGACCGGACGGACACACAGACTGACATAGCAGCTGGGGCTTAGAGCTGCTGAGAGCATTCGATAGACCCCCCCCCCATCCGCTTTCCCCCCTCCCTCCCTCCCCACTTACACACAGGAGACACACACACGAGTACCACCAACCTCCGGAGCTGTTAAGACTCCTTCAGTGTACAAAAGAGCTGACCCAGACACCGCTGTCTTTCCCTCGTCATTTAAACTCACTCTGTCTCTCTCTCTCTGTCTCTCTCTCCTTCCTTCACTCCTGCCCGCGCTCCCTCCTTCCTCTCTCCCTCTCTCCATTGCACACTTAATCACATCTTTATTTTATCTTCTGGTTGTGCACTCAGTGGCTTGAGCTGGTCATTCGGCGTTTGAGGAAGGAGGGCTTACTCCTTAGTCAGGCTCGAAAAACATTAACGGTGGGATTAGATGCAAATATTAAATCCCCCCCCACCCCCCCTCATCTGTGGCCATTACGCGTTCAACTTTGTTCTTAATGGAATTAGCTGGTATGGGAAGGTATAAAGAAGTCATTTTAACTGAATTGATTGTTGTTCTTGGGTTCATATTTGAAAGAAATATTTTACTTTATTTTTTTTTGTTCCCAGGAGCTGGCAACCTACCTCAGTCAAATGTAGCAAACCTGACAGGAAAATTACTTTTGGGGCGGGGGGGGGGGGGGGGGGAGACAGGAGGCAGTAATTGACTGGAGTTCTGCTTCTGGTTTAACACTGGAGAGAGGGGTGCTGTCGAAGTTCTTATTTTGTGTTTCTTTTTCCCCCCTCCGCTGGTGGAGGTGAGAACATTCGCTTTGTCAGTAGAGGCGTCGCTCGCTGTGGAATTTCAGACGTGACGATCGAACGCGTTCGGGGGGGCTCGCGTCTCTCTCTCCTTCCCTCCTCGTGTCTCTCTGCGCCGGGCTGGCCGTGAGGGGGGGGGGGGCGGAGTTACCGAAAGAGAGGTGCGCTGCTGCATTTGACACCATTTCGCTGTGGACTGCCTGCGACTGCGCAGAGGTGTGCGTGACTGTTTTACCCGGAGGACGCGCGAAAGTAGGTTAACCCCTCCAAGAGGTCAATGCTCTACCTTCAGCGGAAACTCTTACGGCAAAAAAAGAGAGAATCATGCTTCGTTTTGAGCACACTGTCCTAATCCTTAGAATTCTAGAACTTCTAGAACCTTTTTTTTTTTGGTTTTTGTTTTCTCGGTCTGGAGTGCAGTAATGTGGAAGAGCGGATCGCAGGCTGTGGGGAGAGGTGCCACAGCACCACAGGGGCTGGTTTTTACTGTGCCATTTTTATCCGCTCACAGAAGTGTGAAGTGCTGTTGTTTTTTTTTTTTTGCTGAGTGCTTTACAGTGAGCGTAGACCTTGAGAAAGAGAGGAGGCCGGAGTTAAGGTGTTCTAGAACCATCTCCCTGGGGTGAAGGTTCTAGAATCATCTCCCTGGGGTGAAGGTTCTAGAATCATCTCCCTGGGGTGAAGGTTCTAGAATCATCTCACTGGAGTGAAGGTTCTAGAATCATCTCACTGGTGCCTGCATGCTGTGTCCTGCCATCTTTTGGTGGGATGGGGGATAGGTTTTTTTTTTTAAATCCGTAAAGTCCCCCCCCCCCATTCTGAAGGACTCATTCTGAAATATTTAATTCCGTATTCCATTGTACTTTGTTGCCAATGCACTTGTTTTGATCGAGTTACTCTTACGGGGGGTTTGCTGGTCGCTCATGTAGCCTAAAGTGCAGTTAGCTTCATTTTTTTCTTCAGCTGTTGCGGTCTGGATGAAAATCGAGGCGCTTTGCTATCCCTGCGATGAAAATTCACAGAGTGATTTTCATTGGTGAAAAATACTTCTGGCTCCATCCTGCTTTTGGTTTTTTTTGTAGTCCAGGCGATTTTATTTTAACCTGCGTCCAGTTTGGTAAAGGTTGTTTGGCGCCTGGCAGCAGCTAAAGCCTGTATGAGTATACTGAGCGGTGGATAACACTGAAAACACTGCAGAACTTGAGTATTTATGCAAAGGGGGGGGGGGGGGGGGGGGTGTCCTGTGCTTGGTATAGGCCCTGGCCTGGGTGTCTTGGTTTTGCGTTTTTGCTGGTAGAGTGGGTAGCGGAGGGAATTGCAAATTATTGAGGTGAGCTGTATACCCAGAAAAAGATGAATGCTGTGATGTTTGGGAAAGGAAAACGTATCTTAACGCTTGAAATGGAGAGAACTTCCTCGCAGATTTTTTTGTTTGTTATTGTTTTTTTCTCTCTCTCAGAATTCAGAGGAAGCGGTATTTATTAATTGATAATTGTCGTAACGTGTCTGTTTTAATTTAATGGCGGTTTTTTCGATTGGCGATTGCCGACGTTTTAGCGGCTGCAGAAACGGGGCGTGGCTTCAGACTGCGCCGCGCTCCCGGGCGCGGAATGCCAGCGGCGCCGTTTCCCCTCGAGGGTCTGATGCGTTTCCTGCCGGGCCGGATGAAGGCGGGGAGAGGCGATCGATCGATCGATCGGGGCTTTACCGGTCGTCTCCGAGCCCCCCGCCTCCTCCGCAGGGGTCGTCTCCTCTTCCCGGAAGGTTCTCGGCGCAGGCGAAGAAACCGCGAGGCGCTCGCGCGATCGTTTCTCTGCGCTCTCTCTCTCTGCTTCTTCCCGCCGCTGAGCGGAACGTCGATGGCGTTTAGACGGGACCTGGCCGCGGTGCTGGGGGGAGTCTGGCCTTCACCCTCCCCCACCCCCCACCCCCCACCCCATTTTTGCTGTGGTGACCTGTTCGTCTGCGGGAGTAGTCGACCGACTCCCCTCATCTCAAAAAACGCGCTATATTCAGATTCGAGTTTTCCTATCCTGTCTTTACCCACAAACAGGTGTTTCCTTTTCTTTGGTGTTTGTTTTGTTTTTTTTCCTCCCCACCCCCCCCCCCCCCCCCCAGCTTACATATTTGGTTTAATGTACCCAGAACCATAACCTCTTTTATTGCGTAGGAACAAATGCTCTGTAGGCTGACAGCTGTTTCCTCAGTTCTCTCCACACCGGCAGGTCTGGCAGGTATGGATGCAGAGAGACGCGTCAGAACTGTTCTCTGCTTCACTTCCGTCGGTCACATGATGCGCGCCGAGCTCATCCGATGTGTGAGGAAGCAGTCCGATCCGCAGTGGCAGACATGTTTTCCTCTTGGTTAGTAATGATGCCTCAAATGTGATATTTGCTGAGGGCTGTACGTTCACCAGGCGTGATACGCAGAACATCAGGGTCACTGTTGACAGGCAGTGAGAGGGGCTAGCCGTTATTACCTCAGTCTTTTCCCTAACATTGACCACAACCTGAGCGGTTCAAAACATTCAAATCTGAAACCAGACCTGTCCAGCTGTCCCACTGCTGTAGACTTGATATTTCCAATGATTTTTTTTTTTTTTAAACGTAGTTTAACTCTGATTCGGTCTTCCCTCAGAATGCTTGATCACACCTGGCCATGTTGGTTTCTGATATGAGGGAAGCTTTTAATAAGAACACCAGGCACCAGGCACTCCATAAGAAAAAGATTTTCATGGAGTCTTTTAATTACATGACCTCTGACCCCCCCCCCCCCCCCCCCACCAGTTTATGTTTGTGAATATGACCGGCACATTTCTTTTTTTTTTTTTTTTTTTTTTGAAATTACCTTCTGAAAAATAATTTGTTTTCTCTGAAGCCAGCCAATTGATCTCTGTGTGTGGGCAGGGGACCGTGTAGCTGAGAAAAACGTGTACATTTGATGTGACTTTTATTGTTTTATCCTTTAAGCATAGGAGTATAGGACACCGCTGCAGAAGTAATTCAGAGCCACAGATCTGGGACGCGTGCCGTGAGCGTGCTTTTTAAACGGACGGGCTAGTACACATTCAGGGCGGGGCTGGAATCACGGAGGCCGGAAGCAGGAAGTGCGATGGAAATCATTTTTAGTGGCGTCCTTGCTGATTCTGCAACCTTAGAGAAACACGGGGCTGTTGTGTGGCTTGCAATCCCAGATGTTTTGTGTGTTAAGTCTTTTTTTTATATGTTCATATTGAAAGCCAACGGAATTAATAAATGATATGTTATCAAAACCCTGATTTGACTCCAGTTGTTCCCAAAACGGTAAGGAGTGTCAAAGTCCCAGTGTGCAGTTGGTGCTTATCGGGGGAGAAGGGGGGGGGGGGGGAAAACGGTTAGAGACGTGGGCGTGATGTCATAAAGGAAACGGCGGGTGCGGTGGGGGGTGGGGGTGGGGGGGGGATTAGTTGCTGTACCTTCTATTAATACCATCAAATTAATCTGAACTTCGGTATGACCACACGTTAACACCTGTTTTATGTGTGAATGATACATTAAACTAATTTAAAAATTAACATCTGTCTTGCTACTTATTTTATTATGGTGGACTTTGTTAAATAAACAGAGTAAATGAAAGTAAAAGTAAATCTGACTTGCAGAGACTTGCAAACTTGACTGTTGGGAAATTTACTCTGTATCATGGTTTCTATTCATCACATTTGTGATAACATTGTTACTGTTATAGTTTTTAATTTTTTGACAATTTCTTTGATCTGGGGGTCCAAAATGTGTTTATAAATATGTATGCCATGTTTAAATCTGACCAAGAAAAATGTTCTCCATGACCAACTGCAGTTGCCCATTTTTGCAGTTGCAATGCCCACTGAGAACTGGTTTGATGTCATGAAAATGTTTTTCGGTAACAATTCACCACCTGACTGCTAAATGTGTGATTAAACTCCTACACAGGAAACTGTGCTGTGGGAGCGAAGCATTGTGAGGTGAAGCTTGAGAAGCTTCTGGCAGTAAGGCAGAGCTGAATTCAGGTCTGGGTGCCTAAGGCTTTTTATTACCACCTTCATGTGACATTGAACTGATTTCAATGCAATGTTTAAAAAAAAAAAAAAAAATTAAAAAAACATTCATCGAAGCACCTGCGATAAGAGAAGTGAAGCTTCACTATACAGTCAGGCACATTTGCACAGGTGCAGGACGAGAGATTTTTTTTTTCCCCCTTCGCTATTTTTTCACTTTTGCTGCCCCCCTTTGTCTCCCCCCTGCAAATTTACATCCAACTGGGCAAGCATCACTGCAGAAGACAGTACCAGTCACACGAGATGTGTCGCTCACTGACTCCAACCTTCCATTCCATCCCAACATGCCCAGGGCCGGCTCTGGGGTCGAGTCCCCGCTGGCCCGAATCTTCCCAGCGTGCGTGTTCTCCCCGTGTTCGCGTGGATTTACTCAGTTAAGAGACGTAACAAAAAACCACCAGAACATCGTGATTGTTTCACTAGTGATCAAATAAGTGATTACTCTCACGTCATTTCCTGTTCAGAATTAATGACCATGGTCTTTAGGTGGTCAGCCCAAAAAACCACAATCAAGCCATGCTAATACTCCTTTAAATGATAATCTGGTTCTTGCAATTAATGGGTTTCGTATAGGAAAATCTGTCCTCCGGCTTTTGCCAAGCAGGCTGCTTGTAAAAAAATACGATTACCTACTGTCACATGGCTCCTCAGTTCTTTCAAGTGACTTGGCCCTGTGAGTTTTTTGTTTTACCTTGGAGGGAACCTGCTCTTCAAATCTTGAACTGTGTTTGAGCATGAAATATATCCATTTGAGAACACATATCACGAAGAAAACCAGAAGCAGGATAAGCATAAAGACATTGTCAGGTGGCTTAGTACTAACGGTGAATTCATTTGAGAGCCCTGGGATTGTAAGGTCGTATTTCATAACTTGACAGGTCAATAGCAATAACCAGTGGGCGGCGCCTTAGCCTTAGGAACCGTAAAAGCTGCGACTGGGTGACGCCACTATATTAAAACCTGCGTGGCTTGCAAGCAAACTCTATCATGTATCGCCTACGATTTTCTAAAATCTTAAATTGGTGCTCTTAGATTTTACCCTCTTTGTAAAAGGTCTTTAGATTATTATTATTATTATTACAACAACCTCTGGTCGCACATTGCCGCTGTCAAATCGTGGATCGTGATAGACTCGGGCATCAGAGTCTGTATCTAGCCACAAGGGGTCATTATTTCTGAGCAACGTTTCTTAAATATCGCGATAGTACATAGACCGTCTCGCGAGAAAGTGTTCCTCTTGCATTAGCCGTTCCTTCCTGAACTGAGAACCGAATCGAAGTAGCCGTCGGACACATAGCAGTTCATCCTAGGCGCACGTTTTTGTTCTTCCCCGGAACATCCGCTGCAGTACCCAATTCTCTCCCTGTGTGGGCCGACCATCCTCGGACTCGAGTACTGGGTGGCATCCGTGGAAACAGCCCCTCTCCCGGTCTGCAAGACGCAGACTGGTCCGGGCCAACATCGAGGAAACCAGAGCGCGATACATGATTCTCTCAATGGAGAGGATGCAAAATGCGGTGATGCGTTATGTGCAATGTTTCATTTTCACTAAAGTAGCCGTCTCCTTTATTGCGAGACAGCACGTCAGTTTGCAAGTTCAAAACTAGCCCGGCATATATTTGGTCAGTTGTGAGCTAGCCAGGTAACGGATAAATATCTAGCTAGCAGGTTAGCTAGCCTAACCGTTCGTACGAGATGGTGATAGCCTCCAACAGATCTTGACATGCGATAGCTGCTGGCTAGTTCTCTGACACTGATTTGGCTAGTTCTCTGACACTGATTACTAGCTGGCTAGCTTAGAACATTTGCTAGCTAGCTGTTACATTTTTTTAAAGTTGATTTAACCCTGTATGAAAGTTTCAGCGGACAAAAGAACGTTCGGTAGTATGAGAATATAACGTTATTTACTTTTCCAGCATACTGAGTAGCTTGTTAGCCAGGTGGCAAATATAGCTAGCTGAGTATCATCTTGCTGGCAGCGACTGAAAATCGCGTTAACGTTAGGTGGCTAGGCATTGTTTGTATAGGTTGTATACAAACAGTTGCTTGAGAGCAAAGTCTGTGCAAGAGACCCTAAAACCCTATGTGGATATGGCCCCAAAGAAGAAACCGGGTCTCACAATAAACCCGCCCACCGGAGAGGGGCAGCCGGCGTCAACCACCATCGAAGCCTCCTCAGAGTGAGTATCATTCCAAATACTAGCTAGCTTCCTATCGGTGTCACAGATCTTGATAGCTAGTTGGGGTTTAATGATAACCGTGTTTGCTTGATGCGTGGCTATCGCTTGCATGTGTTGTTATTAGACGTGAGTCACGTGATGTATGGTTCGGAAGCTGTGCAATATAAACGTGAAAGTGCCTACAAGTCATCCGGGTCTTGTACATTAAAATAGGAGCGTGATCGGGTTGCTTCTGCTGTTTTTGTTTCTCTGTTTTTTCGTATGCAGTGTACTTCCGCTTAATTTGCCAACGTCCTGCCTATAGTGCAGTTTCTCTGTTTTCGTTAAAAATAGTAGGCTATTGCCCACATCACTCCGAAGAATTTGCGTGATGCGGGTCTCAACCTTGGGGCCACTTTCAAGCAGCGACACCTTGTAGTGTGAAAGTAATCATATAGTGTAATAGAATGTTGAATGTCGTTTCTGAAGTTTGCGAAACAGTAAAGGTAGTGTTTTTAAGGAATTCAAGGATAAGATTTGGAATAAAATTATATAAAGTTTATAATAAATGGATTGAAAATCTGATGGGGTTTTTAAAAAAGTTATTTCACCCTATTACAAACTTTAATAAAAAATATATATATAAATATTGCACTCTGTCTTTGAATGCTTGCGTCACGCTGTTTGAATAACTTGTTAATATCAACGGGTTTGCGCAGAAGTCATATCAACAAAGGCTGTTGTGGATGGACACAGTCGCCGTGCTGTGAGTGTACACTGGCCATTCTCGCAGATGAGGAATAGATGGCGCGTCTGAGTGGGCATTACATGGAACAGATAGTCGGTATTGGTGAAGCTGAACTCCTCTCCCTGTCCCGGCTTCCTGCTGGCTGCTTAGGGCCAACTTGGAGGCCCTGCAGACGAAGCTGGGAGAGCTGGATCTGGACGAGCAGCAGAGGAAGCGTCTGGAGGCCTTCCTCACGCAGAAGGCCAAGGTGGGCGAGCTGAAGGACGACGACTTCCATCGCATCTGCGAGCTCGGCGCCGGCAACGGCGGAGTGGTCAACAAGGTCCGCCATAAACCGTCCGGGTTGGTCATGGCCAGAAAGGTGGGTTAAACCTCAAGCGGCCTGGCTATTGGCATTGTATACAATAATAATGATAAGGCTAAAAATAATAAATAGATTTTTGTTGATGAACCACTTTTGTTTAGCTCGGAGTAACCCGTACAATTTAGTTACCAGATATGCACGAAGATGTGGAAAACACACCCTTGTTTAAAGGCTGTGCGTGCATTACAACCTTGCTTATCTGCAGAGTGTAAAGTTATCGCTCCCGGCTGTTTGTTCTCCTCGATGTGCGACGTGCGATCGGGGAGGCCGTGCTGCCGGTGGAGGAGCGCTCGGCTTTATCTCTCCTCCTCTCCCGCAGCTGATCCACCTGGAGATCAAGCAGGCCATCCGGAACCAGATCATCCGCGAGCTGCAGGTCCTGCACGAGTGCAACTCCCCTTACATCGTGGGCTTCTACGGGGCCTTCTACAGCGACGGCGAGATCAGCATCTGCATGGAGCACATGGTGAGACGGAGCCATTAGCGATGTCTTCCCCCCCCAAACCGCTCGGCTTCTGTGATTGTACTGCTCCGGTTGCCCAATGGTACTTGATTGCTTGCACTAGCCTGCAGGCATTCCATGGGTTACTGCAGGGGTTGTCAGAGTTACAGTTCCTGGACGGCCACAGTGTCTGCTGGATTTTGGTGCGTTTCAGCACCAGTGATTAATTTAAGTCACTGATTGGCTGAGGAGTCCACACACTTTGTCCTCAAGCCCTTAATTGGTTGTTTACTGAAAGGAAACCGTTGAAGACCTGTGGACTTTGTGGCCCTCCTGGACTGGAGTTGGACACCCCTGGTGTACAGGCACATAGAAAGAGTTGGGTTTGCCCCTGCGTGGTAGTGATTAGCCAGTGATACCAGAGGATATAATGCCCTGCTAAATGTTTTCCTTTTTACCATTTGATTAATGTCTATGGTGAAGCAGCATCCATTGTATTGTTTGTCTTTTGTCGGGTTAGGTTAATTCAGAGGAGGTTAATTCAGCATTCCTAAGGGATCAATTGCAGTGTTCTGAGCTGTAATTTAAGCCCATAGAACAGGGGTCCTCAATCTTATCCAGAGAGGGTGCAGGGTCTCAGTTTAGGGTTTTGTTTCAGCCGGGCAGTAACATGCCGTGATTCTGCTAATCCGGGTCCTTAGAAACAAAGTGGTTGATTAGTAGAATTAGGTTTGCAGGAACAAAAGCCTACACTCACATCCTTCCTGGATAAGATTGAGGACCCCTGTCTTAGACTTCAGAACTGCATTAACACTGGAACAGCTGATCCTTATTTCACAGGTTTGGATAGCCGTTCCAGTTGCAATGCAGTTCTGTGGGTCCAGGGGGTTTAAACCTGAGGGGGTGTACATATTCCCGTTGGTCGCTGGAAGATCACATGCTCGTGTCCAGGTGCAGACGGTGGAGGGGGGAGGTAGCAGGTTGGGATGTGAGATTTTGAGATGGGGGGTGGGGGTAATGGGGCTGCGTTGTGTCCCTGCAGGACGGAGGCTCGCTGGATCAGGTGCTGAAGGAAGCCAGAAGGATCCCAGAGGAAATTTTGGGCAAAGTCAGCATAGCAGTGAGTTCTATTTTTCACTGGTCTGCATGGATTTATCCACCAGGCAGTAAAATGCAAATGTTAGCGCCTAGCTGTATTCAATTCAAATATAGAGACTTAGACTTATTTTTCGGTGGTTAAGGAGTGTGTTTTCTGTTCCACTTAAATGTTAGCAATTCCGGTGCCTCTGCACTAATTGCATTGCTTTCCTCACACAAATAAAAATGCTGGAACTCACAAGAATAAAATTAAGTGTTGGATAGTTCATTTATAAATATTGTTAGTGTCCTTCTCCCACCCTTATTCACACATGCGGTTTGTCATTTTCTTAAATTGTGTTGAGTAGCCCTTATTCAAATGGGGAAGACATGATGGAGGAATCTGGTTGAGTGTACGGCATAATAATGCCATTAAGGTAATTTCGTCAGAACTTGGTCTTGCATTGTGATGTGCGAGACTCCTGGAGCGTGCTCCGTTGAAGATGTTAGAAGCTGTTTGTTATTCCCGATGATAAATGTACTGCATAAATAATTATTATTATGACTGATGGTAATGATGACAATTATGTATTTCTTTGCCTTGTGTCGGGTTGCTCTTAAATACATTTGCCAAATGAGCCTGAAATTACGATTGTAGAATGGCGCCAGTTTATCAGATGCAGCAGACGTGGTCTTCTCACATTTTGCATTTGTAGAAAAGCTCACAAATAATTGTGGTGCACTGAAGTGCACTTTGCTTCATTAACCAGAAACCAGCATTAACCACTCCCCCATTGACCGCATCACCGGCTTTCAGCCAATCACTGCTTGTCCTCTCGGAAGACAAATAACTCGTCTAACACTGTTCTCTTGTCATTTAGGACAGTATTTTTTAAAGTATTCTTTTGACTGATTTCAGTATTTTGACTGAGATTCTGCACTGACAAAGACACTTCTCAGTTTGTAGAAGAAATGAAATGCAGTTGTAGCTTGGGATGCAGTTACAGGGGAAGGTGAAGTGGGGTGTTATTGGGAGAAGCAGAGGACTGTGGGTATTGGAGTTGGCAGTTTGATTAAAGGCTTGCAGGGGCACTGAGGGCCTGCCTCTGATCTGTCTGTGATCTGGGTTCTTGGCGCTTGTGTTTTTTGTGTGACAGGTTCTCAGAGGACTGGCCTACCTGCGGGAGAAGCACCAGATCATGCACAGAGGTGAGTGCTGCACTGCAAAACTGTGTGTGAGTGTGTGTGTGTGTGTGTGTGTGTGTGTGTGTGTGTGTGTGTGAGCGGTGGGAGGGGGGAGGGGGCTGTGATGAGTGCTGTGTGTGTGTGTGTGTGTGAGCAGTGGGAGGGGGGAGGGGGCTGTGGTGAGTGCTGTGAGTGTGTGTGTGTGTGTGTGAGCGGTGGGAGGGGGGAGGGGGCTGTGGTGAGTGCTGTGCGTGTGTGTGAGTGTGTGTGTGTGTGTGTGAGCGGTGGGAGGGGGGAGGGGGCTGTGGTGAGTGCTGTGCGTGTGTGTGTGAGTGTATGTGTGTGTGTGAGCGGTGGGAGGGGGGAGGGGGCTGTGGTGAGTGCTGTGCGTGTGTGTGTGTGAGTGTATGCGTGTGTGTGAGCGGTGGGAGGGGGGAGGGGGCTGTGATGAGTGCTGTGTCTCCAGCGCTCTGCAGTTGTAAGGGGGGCCGAGGCAGGAAGCGGAGGCCATTACGCTGAAGGGCCCGCGTGAGAGAGAGGCTGCGCTCGGGGGCCAGCGCTGCGCCTTTCAGAGCGCGCCAGGGCTGCAGGGCCGCGGGCGGAGCGCACCGTGCTAAACGCAGCAGAGAAACACGAAAAGATAAAATAACCCCCCGGTTTTGGGTCTGTGGTGCTGCGGGCTGGGCAGGCCCGGGACAGCCGAGCGCTGTGTGTAAACGTGGCGGAGCGAGCCGTCCGGCGGGGGCTCACCGGGGGGGGGACACAGGGGCCCGGGGGGCTCCCAGGGCTGAAGGGGTTAGTGTCAGGGCTGCAGGAGGAGTGTGGGGGGGGGGGGGGCTAGTGGCAGGGTTGAAGAGAGCGGAGTTGTCTAGAAGCCCGGGCGGTAATTACAGGCTCTCAGATGTGATTACATGGCAGCCGCGCCCTGCAAACCCCCCCCCCCCCCACCCCCCCGTCCCTCCCTCCCTCCCTCCCTCCCTCCCCCTCCCGGTTGCTGCCTCTCTCGCGCCACCGCTCCCTCGCTCTCCTCGGAAGTGGGCGGGTGTGGGGGGGGGGGGGGGGGTCACCGCAGTAAGGACAGATTGCAGGTCTACCCCGTTATTTGGTCGTATTTTTCCAGACTGTTTGTTTCCGGGGGGGGGGGGGGCGGGGGGCGGGGGGCAGGGGGTAGGGAGGGGGGGGGGGATCCGGCTGACCGCGTCCCTTCTGGGTTTAGACTCCGCTGCGGTCGATGCTGCGGGACGAGTCCCGAGCGCACGGGCCTCCTTTCCCTGCGCTCCGGTCTGCTGCGGCGCGGCTGGGGGCGGGGGTGCGTGTGAGCGCGCACGTGTGAGTGAGTGTGCACGTGTGAGTGTGTGTGTGTGAGTGCATGTGACTGAGTGTGCATGTGTGTGTGTGTTTGTATGAGTGTGTGTGAGTGAGCGCGCACGTGTGAGTGAGTGTGTGAGTGTATGTGACTGAGTGTGCATGCGTCCACGTGTGCATGTGCGTGTGTGTTTGTATGAGTGTGTGTGAGTGAGTGTGAATGTGTGTGTGATTGCATGTGACTGAGTGTGCATGCGTCCACGTGTGCATGTGCGTGTGTGTTTGTATGAGTGAGTGTGCACGTGCGAGTGTGTGTGAGTGCATGTGACTGAGTGTGCATGTGTCCACATGTGCGTGTGTGTTTGTATGAGTGTGTGTGAGTGAGTGTGCACGTGCGAATGGGTGTGTGATTGCATGTGACTGAGTGTGCATGTGTCCACGTGTGCATGTGCATGTGTGTTTGTATGAGTGTGTGTGCACGTGCAAATGGATGTGTGAGTGCATGTGACTGAGTGTGCATGTGTCCACGTGTGCATGTGTGTGTGTGTTTGTATGAGTGTGTGTGAGTGAGTGTGCACGTGTGTGAGTGCATGTGTGTGTGCGCGTGTGTTTGCATGTGTGTGCGTGTGCATTTGTGTGATTCTGCATGTGTGAGTGTGTGCATGCGTGTGTGAGTGTGTTGGGGAGGAGGGGGGGTGGTCCTGCAGAAACATGGGCAGCCACAGTACTTTCAGGTTCTCACCAGTGCTCTTATCTCCCCCCCCCCCCCCCCCCCCCGCACAGACGTCAAGCCCTCCAACATCCTGGTGAACTGTCGCGGGGAGATCAAGCTCTGTGACTTCGGCGTGAGCGGCCAGCTCATCGACTCCATGGCCAACTCCTTCGTGGGAACGCGCTCCTACATGTCGGTGAGTCAGCCAATCCCGTCCTCCGCTTCTGCCGCCAGGAGCTGAGCTCGCGCACGCATATGCCCACCCAGGACCGGGCCCTCCCTCTGGCCCCTGGGAGCCCGGGGTCCCCGGGGTGCGCGCTCTCCTGGCCCCGCCCTCCCTCCCGCTGGTAACGCTCGTGTGCTTTGCCCCCCCCCCCCCCCCCCCTCCCCGCAGCCGGAGAGACTGCAGGGCACGCACTACTCTGTGCAGTCGGACGTGTGGAGCATGGGCCTGTCCCTGGTGGAGCTGTCCATCGGCCGCTTCCCCATCCCCCCGCCCGACGCCAAGGAGCTGGAGGCCATCTTCGGCCGGCCCGTGCCGGACGGCGCGGAGGGGGAGATGCACAGCACCTCCCCGCGTCCCAGGGTCCCGGGACGGCCCGTCAGCGGTGAGTAAACGCCCCCCCTGACCCGTGTGAAAGGGGCGCTCTTTAAAATAAGGCCGCCTCCCACGCGCCGTGCGCCTTGCAGGTTTCGCTCATCTGTCGACACGCTTTATTTTCCGCTGAGCCACTAGATGAGTCGCTCCTGCTAGAATCAGATGCTTCTGTTTCACGTGGGCGTTATCTATTTCAAACACCTGTGGGGGGGTGAATTTCCCAAGTGGGCAACCTGATTACGTGCAGTGATTAAAAACGTATGCATTTCCTAATGCTATAAAAGGTCACGTTTAAAAAAAAAAAAAAGTAAAATAATGAATTTATGGCTCTGCAACCTGCTGCTTCACCATTTTAATTGACGCTTATAGAAATATTTTAGGAGGCATTTTGTAGCGAATGGACATGGCCTCCTTTCAGGGTTTTTTAACGGCAGTTCCTCCATTTTAATGCCAGTTGTACGTGTAGCGCGTTTGGTGAAGCGACGCTATTGGATGTTGACGTTGGTGAATACGGGCTGTAGCCCAGCGGAGCTGCTGGGACAGGCCTGGGCTTCGTCAGGCCGTCCCAGCATCCCGCCCCTCCGCGTTTCGGCGTCTCGCTGACCCCCCCCCTCTCCGTTCCTCAGGCACGGCATGGACAGCAGGCCGGCCATGGCCATATTCGAGCTGCTGGACTACATCGTCAACGAGGTCAGAGGAGCTGTCGCCTTTCCAAACCCCCCCCCCCATATATTTAGCGCCCTTTCGGATGCCTTTCTTTAACCGCTGTCATGCGTCTGTTTTTTTTTTGTTCTCCGCCCCCCCCCTTCCCCCCCACAGCCTCCCCCCAAACTCCCCCACGGCGTCTTCACCGCCGACTTCCAGGACTTCGTGACGAAGTGGTGAGTCCTCAGACTTCCCTGGAAAGCGGAGGCGGGGTTCCCGCTAACGCTGGGGGTAGCGGCGGCGGCGGCGGCGGCAGCGGCGCTGAGCGGGTTCGCGAGCGTTTGACGTCGTTGCAGGGGTGCGCTCAGGCCGTGCTTCCACAGGCCTTCAGACCAGCTGCTGCTGGCTCCTGCGTCAGCAGGCACATTTACAGCAGCCTGCAAGATTAGTCTGAGCAGCAGTGAGCTGCTTCTGCAGTTGCATTACATACATTACATTACATTACATTACAGGCATTTAGCAGACGCTCTTATCCAGAGAGACCTGCACAGCTTTTACGTAGCGTTTACATTGCATCCATTTATACAGCTGGATGTACACTGAAAGCAATGCAGGTTTAGTACCTTGCTCAAGGGTACAACGGCAGTGCCCTACCCAGGAATTGAACCGATGACCTTTCGGTCACAAGCCCAGTTCCTTACCCGCTGTGTACACTGCCGTCCCATTACAATCTGTATGCTTATAACTGCTATGTTACGATTATGCATGCTCCTAACTTATGCTACAATATGTATTCTTATGACTGTTATATTACAATATGTATGCTTTTATCGCCTATGCTACAACATGTATGCTTATATGTGTAGTTATAAATTACACAAGCAGTTCTTTAGGCCCACTGTCTGGGTTCCATGAGGTTCGAAATGTGACATTTCCCTTCTTTGTGTTTTTTATTTTTATTTTTTTTAGCCTCATCAAAAACCCGGCAGAGCGAGCCGACCTGAAGATGCTGATGGTGAGCACCCGGCGGCGTGTTTGCGGTGGTCAGTTACCGTAGTGAGCTACAGTCAGTAACCCGTCGGTACAGAAGCACACAACACAAAGAGGCCAGCTGCAGCAGATAAATGCATGACTCTGATGGTGTGTTCACACAGCAAGAAACTCGCCAGCAAAGTCCATTCATTCTCTGTGTAGCCGAGCGACGCCCAGCAACACGAGCAACTGGGCAACCTAGCAACCAAAGTTGCCCGAGAAGCGTTGCCCGCTGTTTAACTTTTTGCGGGCATCACCCGTCACAGCCAATCAGAGTTTCGGCCTCCCTGTTTCGCTAACCGATACAATACCATTTTGCGGCCTGCATCAAAATGAGCCAGAACTCAGAACTGCAGAGAAATAAGCCAGCTAGAGCTGTGTGCTGCTCTACGACTGTTGCTGATCACATGCTAGTGTGGATGAATGTGCTCACACTGAATGGCTTCTGTGCTGGCGTTAACTTCCTTTGGTTCTCATTTGACCTCATTAGTGTTAGTCAGACAGGGTGGGAGTGTACACGCATGTCTGAACTGGGAACACAAGTTACAAGCCTCATCCAGTCCCTCTGCATTATCTGAAGGGTTTGTCGTTTTAAACTTGCTAAGAGCTGGTGATTACATTTTTGTTTCAGATCTCATAATTGCGTAACTATTTGCATTGATTGGTATGTCAGGATTTTGTAGTCGGTCCCCTTTGAAAAGTGGAGCTTTTTGAAATTATGCAACTGATAACTTATGAGTAAGTCACTGGGGGAAAAACCAGATGATTTGATGATGGAAGAACAACTGAAATGTTAATGGGGAAATACAGGTACAATGCAGCAATACAGTAAGGCTGACCAAGCCCTGTGGAATATGTGCCAATCACTTGATGTAAGCTGAGCTTGGGAAAAGGTTTTTTTTCCCCATTGGGAGCGTGCAGGCAGTCTTACGCTCCTACACTCTTAAGTCACCAGTTCGCATCGCTCCTCGGTTTCAGAAAGGGTTTTTTTCACGTAAACTATACATGCAGCCGCTACTGCAGACTTCAGGGTCCCGCCCCTACCGGAAGTCTGACTAATCACACGGGGGCTTTCCCTCCCTGGTTGGCCAATCATGCAGTTCTGTCCCTCCCTGAGGTCTGACCAAACATGCAGAGCTTTCCTTCTCTGAGCTCTGACCAGTCATGCGAGGCTGTCCCTCCCCGGTTGACCAATCACGTAGTGCTGTACCTCCCTGAGCTCCGTCCAATCACACAGGGCTGTCCCCCTTGGGCTCTGATTGGTTGTCATGCAGGGCTGCCCCTCCCTGGCTGACTAATCGCACGGTTCGGTCTCTCCCTAAGGTCTGACCAATCACGCAGAGCTGTCTCTCCCTGAGGTCTGACCAATCGCATGGTGCTGCCCCTCCCTGGCTGACGAATCCCACAGGGCTGATGCACAGACAGGATGCCCTGGCAGCCTGGAGTAGAGTCACAGGCTGGAGCCCAGGAGGAGATGCCCTGCAGCCCCCAGTCCCTGTGCTTCTCCTGCACTGGCCTGTATCGCTGTCCTGATGAATAATATATACTATGACTCTTACAACAGCTGGCTTTGTGACCAAGGAACAGCTTTGTCACAGTTTCATTCATTACAGTCAGTGGTTTCCAGAGATCAATCCAAAACAAGAGGAAAACAAGACTCTTTGTACAGTGATCTCTTGGAAAATATATATTCAGTATATATATATATATATATATATATATATTTTTTTTTTTTTTTGGTTGGACCGCAACAGCGGGGCCAGCCCTATAAACACAAATGTCTGTGACTGAGTGAGTGATGAAGTTACACCATTGGTCGGTCAAGTTTTCGCACACCCATACACGGTCCAGCCATATACTAGGTTTTGACCTGGTCTTGCTTTTTTTTTAAAATGCGGAGTCTGTTTGATTCTGTTTCTGTGTGCTGTGCTGTTGTGTAAACCCCCCCCCCCCCCCCCATGGACCCGGCCAGCACTTTCAAAGCTATCTGCTGCATTCAGCTCATACCAGGCAAGTCTATGCACGGTCATCATCACAGGCAACTGTCAAGTGCTCTGGCTCGAAGAGCCCGGCGCTGCTTGGCTGCGGTGCCCTTCCGCGCGGATTCTCCCAATTTACCGACAACCTTTCCAGGTCGGCCAGTTTTCTCCCATCCGAGAGGGCCACGCTGGCTCCAGTTCCAGGAACGGACGTCCTCCCCGGTCTCCTGCCCGTTGGCTTTTTTTTCGGTGTCGTCCCGCTCTGTCCCTGCCCGTGGCCTGAAGTGGCTTCTTTTTTCGCCGAGCGATAGCGGGTTATTTCAGACCGTCTGCTTCAAGCAGGGGGGGCGTTTTTCTTTTGTAGATCTCTTCCCCGGTGAGGTTTGAATGGAGGCGGACCGGCTCTGCAAACCATCCCAGGAAGCCGAGCCTGAAAGCTTTTCTCCCCCCTCTTTTAGCTTGCGCTCGCGAATTCATCGCCCGAACCTCTTTATTGAAGACGTGACTGCTGACGGCGAGCGATTGGAAGTGACGCAGTTACGTGCTGCACGGGAGCTACGGGGCCAGTGTCTGTGTGTGAATACGGGCTGCACAGCGCAAGGTGCTATACTGGCACGCGAGCGTACAGCATTCCCAGCTGAATGCTGGCCTTTGATTCGTTTCGTGTCCGCTCTGAAGACGGCAGGCTCACCTGACAGGGCCCGAATGAAGCGTATTTTCCGTGATAACTCCCAGCTCCTCGTGGGGAAAGGCAACGGGGGGAAAACAGTGAGCTCTGCCAGCCAGTCTCTTTCTGTGACACGTCACCAGGAACCGTTCGCGCAGCTGGGATTTGATTAAAGCAGTATGGCTGAAGAGCCCTACTGGACGATAGCTTCACGCTGAATCCTAACCCCCCCACCCCCACCCCCACCTCCCCTTTCTCTCTCCCCCACTCCCTCCCTCCCTCCCTGCCTCCCTCCTTTTCTTGTTTCGTCCTCAGAACCACACGTTCATCAAGCGCTCGGAGGTGGAAGAGGTTGACTTCGCAGGCTGGCTGTGTAAAACCATGGGTCTGAACCAGCCCAGCACTCCCACACGTAGCGCGGTCTGAACAGAGAATGGCCTGCTCGTCTGCCGCCAGGATCTCAGTCTCTCTCTCTCTCACTCACACACACACACACACACACACACACACACACACACTGCACACACACTGCACACAGCGCAAATATCTTTCCTCATACACGCACGTTTGATTTGGGGGAGGGAACAAAGTTCCACCGTTCTCCAAAGCTACAAACATCCTTTTTCAACCTTTTTTTTTTTTTTTTTTTTATATTCACGAGGCAATGAGAGGAGTGTTGCCAGAAGCACTTGTCCCTGCCTTAGATCATATTCAGTTAAGCCGCACGTGTCTGGGAAATGTTTATATGCGTACTGGTACATGTGTAAATGACCGTTCCATTCAGATCTTAATTTTTTCACAAAATGGATGCGCTTATCGAATCCTGTGTACGTAAGTCACATTTGAGATTCCTTTACAGAACACGGAAAGCTCTTAGCCTGTTGCCTGTGTTTAAAGTGTTAAAACCACAGAAGCGGTAAATAAAAAATGCGTATCTCTGCATTGTTAGCATTTTCTCAACATGCTAAATTTCACAGTTCCCAATACCTTTCTTCATTCTATTCCCATCTGGGTAGGGCTACGTTAGAATCAAGACTGGGGAAAATAAATGGACGGTGCGATTTTAATTACGAGAGATATTTTTTGTGAAGATTTCAGAAATCAGTGTATAGAAATGATATAAAATAATGTATGTTCTGAGATTATATTTTGAACGGATGCAAAGGTTTTGGTACTCGTTACATTTAATTGTTTTTGAATCTTGAATCGGGGCTGAGCAACATTTGAAATGAGTGTGAAGATGTTTAGCTGTTTATGAGGGAGGAAGAGTAACTGAATTTCGCTTGAGGCCTGAACGCATTTCACTGCCATATTTCGCTGCTTTTAAAATGATGACGCAGTGTCACCAAAGCATGAATGGTTTTATCATAATCCCGTTGGAATTCCTGAGACTCTGCCCGGGATATCTCCGTTTGTAAATTATCTTCAGAGATTGTTTCCACACTACCTAGAATTCAGTTATTTAAACTACAAGTGAGGCTAGTATATCTTGGCTGTTTCGTGGAATATTGTTCACCTGTTTTTCTGACGATGAACTTTTTTGCGTTCCCGGCTGTAGTGAAACTGGCAGCCATTGGCCTTGCAAAAATGGCGAAATTCTGTTTAGGGGGAAAGAGTTTTTTTTTTTTTTTTTTTTTACTAAAAAGGAATGTCAAGGCAGTGTTGTCAGTCATA
>CM077287.1:6745210-6755210 GCA_039654925.1 Anguilla pacifica | reverse complement strand
CTCGAGCAAGACAAGGGCCCTGCCCAGAGACGGAGCCAGGCAAGGAGGCAGGGCAGGCAGGGGAGGCAGCCTGGCCTGGGCCCGGGGAGAGAGAGACAGAGAGAGAGAGAGAGAGAGAGGGGAGAGGCATATTTCTGTCCAGCTGGTAAGAGCAAATCCCCCATATTTCTCCCCTCATTGCTCGCCACTTTTCCTTCTGTGACAGGAGTTTCAGTGACAGCAGCAAGCTGAAAAACTGAACAAGTCCCGAGAAGGAGAGAAAGGTGGAGAAAATAAATAGTGTGGCGGAGGCTCTCTGTGGAGGACACTCCGGCTGACCCACTTGCAGATGATGTGAAAATGGAAAGTGCTGCGAAAGAGAGATCGCATGCTGCCGCTCGTGCCGAAGGAGAAACCCAACTTTTTTTTTTTTTCGTGTGTGTGTACGTGTATTTTTTTAACCCGTTGCGAACCGGGCTAGTTTATAATAATATGTTTCCGGGGAGGAAAAGGGGGGCGTGAGATTAGATGTTATAATGTTTTTTTGTTTTTTTTTTTTTGATTAGATGAGATTAAAGCAATGATAGGAGCGACGTCGTGTCATCTCGTTCCTCCGAGGCCAGCGTTGATGTGATTAATGGCGTTATGACTGTTAATTATGCAATAGCTTATCGGGACTGGAAATTGCTGTTTGTGTACGGTGGTGTGCATCACTGAAGTGAGATGAATTTACATCACAGAGGAGAGTTTTAGGGCCGCGCAGCCGATGGTGTAATGTACAGTAGGCTCTCTCTCTCTCTCTCTCTCTCGCGTTCGTTCGGTTTGACACAATACTGCCAGGAATGAGAACTATGTGTCGCTCAGTTTAGCTTTAGCTCTAGAAGCTATTGCTAACGCGTTTTTGGACCAAAGTCGCTTGTAGCTAGAAGAACCAGGATTAAAAACACATTCGGAGACCGTCGCCGTGTGCTTTCGGTCGAGGGAGAGCCGTCCAGGCCGGCTCTGTGTCGGAACCCTTCTTTGCTTCCTCACCTGTCCCTCCTCTTCCTCTCGGCACCTGAAGGAAAGCCCCCGCCATTCCTTTGGCCTTACCTGGAATGGTCTCTGCTCGGCGCTTCTCGTGGGGAGAAGGGAACCGACTTTTTTTCCTTTTAATTCGTGCGCGCCAGCATAGTTCCCCTGCCCTGCGCTTGCTCAACTTGTTTTTTAGGCGGTTAGGGTGGGGGGCAGGGACTGGGGTGGGTGCGTAATGCCATTGTTGCCAACAAAAAAAAAAACAAAAAAAAAAAAAAATGGTTGTAAATCTGGTTTGGGCTCCCTGTTTCGCTGCGAGTTCTAGGAAAGGCCCCGTGCGGGGGCGCCGCGTCGACGTGCCGATTGGTCGGCCCGCCTCAGACGACCGTGACCGCAGGAGTCCGACCGGCTTCCCCGTGACGTACGGCGGCCTGCTGGGGCCAATCCGGGCAGGGGAGCCGTGCGCTGAGGGCGCTGCGCGTGTGACGCGTGCGTGTGGCGCGAGTACTTTGACGCGTGCGTGTGGCGCGTGCGTGTGGCATGTGGCGCGTGTGCTGTGATGCCTGCAAACACGCAGAGGGACCGGCCATCGGTTTTAACTTTAACATTTTCGGGAGGGTGTCCCACGGCGACCCCAAGGGCAAGGCCTCGAAGTGTCACTGCATCATTTTACGCATTCTGACCGACGTCACCCGTCGTGTCCGCGCGGAAGACAGTGTCGGTTCTTTTTTTTTGGGTTTTTTTTTCGAGGACCCAGGCAGGGAGATGAGTACGAGTCACAGGTGCGTCGGGGCAGCAGGTAAAGCCCGAGCGCGCTCGGGAGGGGAGGAGGCGGCGGCCGGAGAGGAGAGCCGCGGAACGCCGCGGAGGGTTGCGGAACGCGAGGATGACGGCGGTCCGCCCACGCGGGGGCGAAGAAGAGAACCCCCCCCCCTCCCCCCTTTCTTTGCAACCCCAGCCTTGTGCAACTCCTTCCCCGGCCCACGGGCCTACGCTTCGGCTGTTTTTGTTTTCGCGTGAGGTAAGGGGTGAGGTACGGAGGGAGGGACGGAGGCAGCTCCTTCTGCAAAAAGTAAAAAGTCTCAGACGACTTGCACAACCTGATGTAATTACAGGCCGAGATCCCTCGACAGGCCGCCTCGTCACGGCGCGGTTTAGCCGAAGGTAACCAGCAGGTTTGTCTTGCTACACCCCATAATTGCTCTTCTTTTCTTTTTTTTTTACCTTTTTCTTTTTTTTAACCGAAGGGCTTTTTTCCCGATGCAGTCATTGTCTCCTCCCCTTCCGCTGTATCGATTATGAGCGCGTTTTGTTTGCGTTCTCTTTAAACACGGCCCCCAAAATGTGGGTTCGTTTGAGCAACGGAGTTGTTGTTGGAGCTGGTTGACCTGGAGATCAGGGTTATGTTTTGAGGGAGAGGTATGGCTAGGCCATGTGTACATGTCCATGTACATATATATATATGCCTGTGTGTGTGTGTGTGTGTGTGTGTATGTGTGACTACGTGTGTGCATGTGTGGGTGTGTGCGTGCATGTGTTAGTGTGTGCATGTGTGTATGTATGTGTGTGCGTGTGTTTGTCCACGTGCATATATATGTGGGTGTGTATGCGCGCACGTGTGTGTACACACACACACACACACACACACACACACGCGCGTGTGTGTGCATGTGTGCGTGTACTCCTACATGGACATATATGTGTGTGTGCATGCATGCATGTGTGTGTTTACATGTGCATGTGTGTGTGTGTGTGTGTACATGTTCATGTAGATACATGTGTGCGTGCGTATGTGCGTGTGTGTGATATAACATTGCAGAAACGCTCCAGTGTGAATTCCCAGCGAGTGGGTTACGATTGCGCCTGTCGAGCAGCAGAAGCAGAAGGGGAAGTGGGCGATGTGGTGGGCTGACGGAGGGAGTGGAGCTGAGCGGAGTCTGAGCGCCGGTCATCTGATAACAGAAGGGGTTCTGTTACACGTCTGCCACAGACACACAGGAAGTCTTCTCCCGCTAGGGTACAGGAGGGCGAGAGAATGGCGGATCGCTCGGCTCGACGGCAGTGGGACAGGGCTGTATGCATGTGTGTGTTTGTGTTTGTGTGTGTGTGCGTGCGTGTGTGTGTGTATTTGTGAGTGTGTGCGTGTGTGTGTGCATGTGATTGTGTGTGTGTGTGTTTGTGAGTGTGTGCGTGTGTGTGTGCATGTGATTGTGTGCGTGTGTGTGTGTTTGAGTGTGTGTGTGCGCCTGTGTGTTTGTGTGTGCGCGTGTGTGTGTATTTGTGAGTGTGTGCGTGTGTGTGTGTGTGTTTGTGAGTGTGTGCGTGTGTGTGTGCGTGTGATTGTGTGTGTGTGTTTGTGAGTGTGTGCGTGTGTGTGTGCATGTGATTGTGTGTGTGTGTGTTTGTGAGTGTGTGCGTGTGTGTGTGCATGTGATTGTGTGTGTGTGTTTGTGAGTGTGTGCGTGTGTGTGTGCATGTGATTGTGTGCGTGTGTTTGTGAGTGTGTGCGTGTGTGTGTGCATGTGATTGTGTGCGTGTGTTTGTGAGTGTGTGTGTGCGCCTGTGTGTTTGTGTGTGCGTGTGTGTGTGTATTTGTGAGTCTGTGCATGTGTGTGTGCATGTGATTGTGTGTGTGTGTTTGTGAGTGTGTGCGTGTGTGTGTGCATGTGATTGTGTGTGTGTGTTTGTGAGTGTGTGCGTGTGTGTGTGCATGTGATTGTGTGTGTGTGTGTTTGTGAGTGTGTGCGTGTGTGTGTGCATGTGATTGTGTGTGTGTGTGATTGTGTGTTAGCTGGGGGGGGGGGGGGGTGTTGTCAACACTACTTTTTTTTCACACAGTCTTCATTCACATGTGGGTTTTTTCATGGTCTCTCACTTCCTGATAGATCTCCATCTCTCTCTCTCTCAGGCAAATGTACCTGTACTGTAAAGTGGAATTTCCAGAGGCATTATCTCCCATGATCCCCCAGTTCCTCTGCCGCTTGCTGGTTTATGCAGCCAGTTCTGAGGCCAATCTGGCTGTCTCAGTGCCTCCCTCTAATGAACTTCGACCTTTGGATGCCACTCATAAAAGTGGGCAACTTTGAACCAGCCGTAAAATTTTATTGACAAACACGAAATAAGAAAGAAAGAAAAAAAAAAGAAATAAATAATTATAACGATCTCAGCAAGGGGAAGGTGACTTCTCGGTGACAGAGGAGGACAGAAACAGAGAAGCCGTTTTTCAACTTTCTGCTCTTCCGTTTAGGAAGCCTGCGTCAGGAGTGAGGTGGGGGGGTGGGGGGGTGGGGGGTGGGTTGGCAGGGGGGGGGTTTTGGAGACCGTAAATTGGTACGGTCTCTGAGAGACGATCGGCTGGATTGTTTGCGTGCGGCTGGCGGTGCTGTTTAATTATGTTTCGGCCGCGCTGCTCTCCAGCGGTAATGGCAGGTTTTGGATTGCGCCACCCAATACCTCGGAGGGGCCGTGGGGGCGGAAACCGGCCTTCTGGCAGGATCCTGACGTGACCCCGGCCCCCGGCGGCCCCGCCCGTACCCCCCCCCCCCCCGCCTCACCGCTCCTCTTTTATCAGTTGTTCTCTCTCTTCCTGCTCGTTCGCTCCGCGGCCAGTGGGGCTTCCTACCAGCCCAGGCAGCGATGAGTCACAGGGCTTTCACAAAACCCACCATCCTTCTTGGAACTAACCACCGCCTCTTAACCCCCACCCCCCCACCCCCTCCGCCCCCTCCACCCCCTCCGCCCCCCCTCCGCCCTCCCCTCCCCTCCCCTCCCCTCCCCTCCACATCGCACTTCCTATTATCCTGCAATGTCCCCCGGGCCTTGACCTTGACCGAGCGTGTCCCCTGCCCAGATACTCCACTCCTGCGTGTGACACAGCCTGCCACAGCCACTAATCGGAGAATCAGCGAGAGAGTGAGAGAGAGAGAGAGAGAGAGCATGTGTGAGTGTGTGTGAGAGAGAGAGAGCATGTGTGAGTGTGTGGGAAAGAGAGAGAGCATGTGTGAGTGTGTGGGAAAGAGAGAGAGAGCATGTGTGAGTGTGTGGGAGAGAGAGAGCGAGCATGTGTGAGTGTGAGAGAGAGTGTATGTGTGTGTGTGAGAGAGAGAGAGCATGTGTGAGTGTGAGAGAGAGAGAGCCTGTGTGTGTGACTGAGAGAGAGAGAGAACCTGTGTGTGAGAGAGAGAGAGAGTGCATGTGTGTGTGACTGAGAGAGAGAGCATGTGTGTGTGACTGAGAGAGAGAGTGTGTGAGAGAGAGAGAGTGCATGTGTGAGAGAGAGAGAGCATGTGTGTGTGACTGAGAGAGAGAGTGTGTGAGAGAGAGAGAGTGCATGTGTGAGAGAGAGAGAGCATGTGTGTGTGACTGAGAGAGAGAGAGAACCTGTGTGTGAGAGAGAGAGTGCATGTGTGAGAGAGAGCATGTGTGTGTGACTGAGAGAGAGAGAGAGACCGGTAACGCGACATGCTTTCATTCCTGTTCTCCCCCGGCCCGTTCGCCCTCCCTCCCTGCGCTCACGGCCCGCGGCCCAACGCCATTGGTCCAGCCGCGTGGACGCGTGCACATGCTCAGATGTGACGGGCCTTTTAGTTTTTGCTCTCTTTCTTTTTTCCTGTCTTACCCTCCGACAACAAGATAAAGGCCCTCCCGTTGCGGGACAGTGACTGTGCGAGTATGCAGCGTGTGTTGTCTAAATATTAGGCGGAGCCTCAGTCGTCCTGTCCTGGTTGATGGGGTGCACCTGGCTTTGGTGCACCCCCGGTAATAAGAACCACCGCCTCTCCCTATCCCAGGGCACCTTCTGGCAAGCAGAGACGCCTACAAAAACAAGACCAGGTGAAAACCTACTATACGGCTGGACCTAACGCACGTGATCCGGCCGACCAATGGTGCGACTTCATAACTCGGCATAACTTGTAACTTCATCACTCACTCAGTCACTCAGTCAGTCAGTCGCAGACATTCGCGTTTGTAGGGCTGGCCCCGCTGTTGCGGTCCAGCCGAAAAGCCTCTCCACAAAACTAAGAACCAAACTGAGTTTGTGTAATTCTGTGCGGTGGCTGAGCCCTAACTGACCCCTGACTGCCGTGCTTATCAGATTGCAGAACGCGGGGAGGTAGGGCCGTACTTCCTCGTTGAATTTTGCTGTTGCATCATGACTGTGCTGCCACTGGGCCGTGTTCTGTAGAAATGCACGCTGCAATTCGCTGCAACAAGAAACACTGAAAATAAACAGGAAAACTAATGTATCTGCAAATTTGAAATCATAACTGGACAGAGTAATTGTGAGTAATTCTAACGGGATAACCCATTTTTTGCGCAGGGCTTTTTCCACACCTGCTTGTAACCCCAAGGTTGCAGGTTCGATTCCCTGGTAGGACACTGCTGCTGTACCGTGGAGGAAGGGACTTAACCTGGTCTGCTTCAGTAAACATCCATCTGTGTAGATGGGTCGTGTGTGAAATCTTTTAAAAAGTCGGTCTGGATGAGAGTGTTGTGTCTGCTAAATGCCCTTAATGCGATGGCAACCAGCGCTGTTCCTGGAGATCTAACCGTCCCGCAGGTTTTCATTTCAACCACAATTTGGCGCACCTGATTCTAGTAATTAGCAGCTCAGCGAGATCTCTGTAGCCGCCGAGTGAGTTTTGCTTCGTTAGGGGGCGGAGCGAAAGCCCACGGGAGGGCCGATCTCCAGGCACAGCGTCGGGCTGCCGCTGATAGTGCCGCACCGCAGCGTCGCACGTCGTGGAGAGTTCGTCTCCGTCCGAAAAAGCCCATCTTGATAGCGAGCGCTCGACCGCGGTCCAGGTAGAGCGGCGGTTTGACTTGCAAAGCAGCGCCCGTCCCCCCCCGCCCCGCCCCGCCCGGCCCGCGCGTGCGCGAGCCTTGCCCCGGGGGCGCGCCCGCGGCAGGCTAGGCCAGCCCTGGAACCAGGCACTACCCTGTCACCCAGCGCCATGAATAAGTCATCAGGAATGCGAGCGCTACCCCAGTAGGTGTCGGGATCAGGTTTGTTTTGTAGTGTGCTGTTTCCTCCTACTTTTTCTTTTTTGTTTTTGTTTTTTTTTTTTTTCCTCCGCTCTTCAGGTTAAACCAGGGACTGCGTATGCACCATGGTAACAGGGAGGCGCAAACTTCCTGTCCACCCCCCCCCCCCCCCCGCCCCCCGCCCCCCACTGCGATGTGACTTTAGGACGCAGTCAGGACGCAGTCAGCAGTGATGTCAAACCCCCATCACCCCCATTGGGGAAATCAAGAAGTCGGGGGGGGGCGGGGGGGTTGTAGTGGACCGCCTTCAGTTGGCGCAGATTCTCAGGTGGAGAACGGCACTCGATTCTTCTGGGGTCCATTTTGGGGCCCATTTTGTACTCTGACGGCCTAGGTGACCTTCTCTTCTCTCTTTTTTTTTTCTGTATTCAAATGTGAGGTAGATAACTGAACCGGGCCTGGCCCTGCCGGTAGATTTTGTCAGGCATGGTGGGTAAAGGGACAGGGAAGTGATAGGAAATGAGCAGCCAGGCTCTGGTGTCCATCGCACTGGTGAAAAAGAGGAAGGGCTTACTCATCCCTGATGTGAACATTATACTGAACCCAAAGCTTTTGGGGAGGGGGGTTGGGGGGGGTGTGATCAGGGGAAAAGGAAGTCAGCCATGCGTGAAGTTTATAGGTTTGCCTTTAGTGTTTCAGGGGCTCCTTGGGTAGAACTGTGGCTTCAACTGAGGTGACAACAAAGACCTCATGTAGGTTTTCCTGTACACTATGGTGGGACACAATGAAGGGCAGTAGTTGTCAGAGTCAGTTGTCTCCAAACAAAGAACTCCCCCCCCCCCCCCCCTTCCCCAACTACAAATTTTATTAAAATTATAATTTGACATTTGACATCACTCTCTGAAGCGCCATTTTTGAAAATGAATCTTTATTTGGCCTTCACTGTTGTGTGTGTCGCTGTTGTGGATAGGTGGAGCTGGCAGTGTGTGCTGAGCAGGTGGAGATGGCCGGGGGGCTTGATCTGAAGGAATGCTATTTGGATAAAATTCCCCCTGTCTTTCCCCCCACCGGTGACAGATGGAGGTTGGGGGGGGGGGGTAGGTTGGGGGAGGTTTGTGTATTTTTGTGTGTGTGTGTGTGTGTGTGTGTGTGTGTGTCTGCAGACAAATTGAGGCGAGTGGCTTTCCAGACCCCCCCCCCCCCCCCGGCTGCAGTCGATTATTTTAATCTCCCCCCACACGTGAGCAAGAGGACAGCCTTTCCCGAAACTTGGCACGGAAGGCAGGGGTGGGGTAACCGGCTCAGACCGGATTGACAACCTCCCTTTTTAATACCCTTCCCTCCGAGCATGTCCTCCCCCCCCCCCTCTGCTCCTCCTCCTCCAGTGGGGTTTTTCCACTGGCTGTGTCTGTGGCAGGCATCCCCTGCCCCCCCCCCCCAGGTCCCCCCCCCCGTCACCCCCCCCCTCCAGTCCCCCCCCACCACCACCACCACCGCTACCACCATCATTACTACCACTACCACCAACACTCCAACCCCTACTGAGCGCGCTCAGTGCCGTCCGTACCAGACTGCGCCTGTCCCTGTTGCACACTCCCCAAACCCCCCCCCCTCCCCCCCGGGGAGACTGCAGCCCTACCAGACAGGTGCACCCCGGCGTTTCGACAGCACCAGATAGCTGGGCGGTGGGTTTGGCATTCTCAGTTTCACCGTAGCCTCTTTTTAAGCGCATGTATCCCTGGCGTTCGGCGGCCGGCGTGCTGATTGGCCGGCGCCAGTTTCTGCAGTAAAGGGTACGGGGAGACTTGAATGCAGGGCACTATGACATCACAGCATAGCCCTGCTTCAGCCCCTTTGGACCTCAGGCTTAGCGTCACATTGGCTTTGGCAAAGCCTGAGTTGAAGTGTGCAAGGTGGTGTTGCGGATTCCCGCGGGATGGGATCGACTATGGCCGGCCAGGGGTTCGAGAAGAAGGTACCGGTGGCGGGGAAGGGTGAGGGGTTCGGGGTTGGGGTTGGGGTTATCGCTACGCTAAGGCGGACTTGTTGATTTTGCCGGCAGGGTTCGCGCGGGCAAAATTCGATCCCGCGCTCGTGCGCCGCCGAACTGGGACAGGGGGGCAGCGCGAAACGCCTGTCCAAACTTTGGCATTAGCAAAGACACCCGCTCGATGGGCATTAGCAGAGATAAACGGCGAGGTGTTGAGTGGATAATGATGACAGACAGCGCGCGGGGGGGGTGGGGGAGGGGAGAGGGGGGGGGGGCTGTTAGCACCCGCTGAAGCGGTCGTGATTCCCGCTGTTCGCCCCGGCCCAGAAAAAGTCATTTCGCCGGCGTACTCAAGAGCCGCGGCTGAAGTGTTGTTGCGGGCTCCGGATGGTAATTACTTTAATGTCCCCGCCGTTCAATTGCTTTCAATCAAAAAAAAAAGAAAGTCACAGACGTACTGCGACGTGAACTGTGCCGTTCCCGTCAAACTCAGGTTCCTTCCGCCCACCCTTGAGATTTACATCTTTCGCACTTAGGGACGGGCAAAGAAATAATACATTTTTTTTTTTTCTTACAAAATAGAAATGACTTGCCAGACTCATTTTTAGAGAAACAGTCCGCTGACAACAGTGGAGCAGCGGGTGGCTTTGCAAGTGGCGCAGGGGCCAAAAAAAAAGGAGAGCTACCTGTGTTACAAGAGAAATATATACAAGTAAATATATATTATAAGTATCTGTATTCAAAATACTGTCCATCCTGGATGAGACTGAGGAATATTTTAAAAGAAGCGTCGCTCTTCAATCAAGCAACTGGACTCCGGTTAAAACCTACTATACCCCTAAGTTTACCCGGCATAGCTGAGGAACATTGGGTTAGGGTCAGGGATAGGTGATCCGAACCCGAACTCCTGTGATACCAACAGTGTACCCTGAGGGTACACCAATAATAATAATATGTTTTATGTATATAGCGCCTTTCTCAGCGCCAAGGTCGTTTAACTATACCTTCAAAAGCCATTTGCTACATGAAGTG